>WNGS01088063.1:0-12375 GCA_020271785.1 Procambarus virginalis
TACTTTCAGTGATGCTTTTCAGTGTTAACTGTTTAATAATGTAGAGTGCACATAATCCTAATTGCATTGTCCCCTTACGGTCATGCACATCCTGTTGAATGTCCTGACTTCCGGGACGAGTGTGTCTTGTTTCCGACCGTCCCTCGCGGTCGTTTGTATCTCGATGGTATTCTGGTGACTCGGATGCTTTTGATATCGTGCGCCTTATGCGTTTCTGTTCGTATTAGCGTCCTTGGTGATATTTAGCACCCTCTGATTATCCACACATTTCATAGTGCTACATACCTCCCGGTTTGGTGCCTTCTTTTTGATAATTACTTACTTCTGCCTTTCCCTCAACTCTTCGTCATCTTGATGCTCTTCACTGTACTAGGCTACGCCTCAGTTCTGGTGCCTTTCGTTTGATTCCTACCCAGAGCCTGTATGGAACCGGCATCCTGTGTCTACAGGATCAGTGTGATCATTACTGTCTTCACTACTTTGCGCGGTCCCTACAACACCCTCACTCTCGCTAATGTCGTACTTTGACCATTACCCCTCTGTGGGACCCTGGTCCCTTTCACCCCCTTCCCCTTTCTGTGTGACTGTCTTGCTGGCAAGGTTCTCTCGGATCGTCTTGCCAATGTTTTCCTTGTGTCATTCCATCTTTGCCCCTATAGTGGGTCCTGTGGTGTCTGTGTATAGCTGAGATACTCTTAGTAGTAAGGTTGAAGTAAAGTCATTCCTGGTTACGACTTTAATACTTAACAGACGATTACATGATAGAGTAGCTCCCAAGCTTGGCAGGCGTCCTGTGTGCTGGTGGTTTTTCTCTAGTGGCGTCCAGCCGCCGCACATGAGAAACGGATGGTCCTTCATTTTCTGTGTAGAACATGACAGTTCATCCCTTTTCTTTAAAAAGAATTGACATACAGGATGTCACCATGCTTGTAGCACAAGGCAAATTAGTTATATGACACGTGAGATTTTTCTCTACGCCTACCTCCCTTAGGAGGTGGACTACAAGTTTAAAGGCTGCTCTTGGCAGTTAAGCATGAGTCCAGTAGAAAAAGGAGAAGCGGGAGCAAACCGCCAGGCTTCCACCAGCAGGGGTGGAAAACCTGTCCACAATAGGCCGCTGGTTCCTCCTAGTTAAACATGACGTTAAAACCAATAAAGGGTAACCGACGGGTTCTCACAATCAAATTTATATTTGTTGTGTGGCGCTATGAATTGGAATTCGAATTCCCAAGAGCGCAGCCGTCATATCAAAGATTTAAAACAACAATATCAAATATATATCAGAACAATGGGAGTGGTACAGAATAGTTGAAGGTTGACATCAAAGACTGTTAACAAATAACAATTTATTATAACAAGAGACTAGACTACTACATCAAAACAAAAGAATGTCAATGACGTTACTCGAACATAAGCGTGCCCACAGAGGAATCAACACGCAAGCAAGAACTAACAGATCTATAATCACAATTACAACAAATGACACAGTGAGTTCTGGAACACGTCTCCAGTAACCTCCTAACTGTTCTACGCCTCAGTGCAGTCTACACCTGCAATAGCGGTTGCAATGCAATCAAATCAGTAGCCTTTCAATGACATCAATAACTAATGGGTTCACTGGCAACTCCAGCACCCTTCCTCAAATTAATCTTTACGTTAATGTCCATCCAGTGGCACCATAACCAACAGCTAAATAGCAACCTTGCTGTGTGGCTGCATACTGAACTAACCTGAACACAGGTGTGCCACTGATGACGCAATATTGCAAACTCAAAGAAAAATATCACAGACTAAGTTACACCACAGCGTGTGATTTAATTACGTTACAGTCCAACCAGTGGCATTTGCAACACAGCTATTCAACAGCCCCTCGAGAAATGACAGCAGGCTCCATCCTGCTGACACTTCGGGCTGACAACATGAACTAACTGAACAATCTTCCACTGATGACACAAGCAAGCAATCAATAGTGACACGACTTCCTAGTGGCAGCTACTCTAATCACAAGCTTAAGGTCCTCCAGTCCAACAGGAGCGACCCCCGTAATCAGGTGGGTAGTCTAACAGTGACTCACCCCTATCACAACTAAAGTGAACACAGTCAGGCAAGGTGGGATTCTGGGACACAGCTCCACTCATCCCTAAGTTACTTTACCTCGTCACTAGACGATAACCAAAAGAAATTGCCTTAATCAATTGCAACATTGATTATGTGAATAATGATGGAAATTGACTGATCACAGCAGTCAGCAACAAGTACTACTTTAATAACAACAAGTGTCTCACTCTAGACAACAACATGATAGTACTCTACGTTAACACAAGTCCTCTTGTCACAATAACTCAAACTCTTAAATTACATCACACTTGACTCCTTGCAAGTATTCAGTGAGTAATTCTTAATTAAGGTCAAACGGACCACTAATTACATCCCCATTGAGTTACGTTAACTAAGCCTACCCCAAGTGGGTGGCTTCTCAACAGTCTGTGTATCATTAATTACGTTTACTTACTAATGAGTGCTAATTACCCTAATTAGCCTTGAGCAATTAATTAACTGTCACCAGGACCGATAATTAATCATACATAAATACGTCTCACTCCGCACTGCCTAAGCAGGTCTCATCAAACACTGTGAATTCACGGAAGAGGAGTTAATTACCCTAATTAACAATGAGTGCAACTTAATCCACTGTCACCAGACAGAATATGATTAATATAACGTATTATGCTAACCCCATGACCTCGCTTTACCGAGTCATCTGAGTCCTCAAGACTCCAGACGTTAATTACTCCACTAATTATCATGAGCCACTAATTGCCCCAACCCTGAAAGGCAGTTAGTCTCGAGCAACTGACGTTAGCACTATCACTGACAGACTCTGACAGATCCTCTCCCACTACGTGAATTCATGATGAGAATGCTAATTACATAATTAGCTAGAGTGGTCAATTAATTGTCACACGGACAATTAATTGCACCGGACACGTATTCCCACAAGCTCAAGTTCAACACTGTTCTCCCATAACAGCACTCACTCATTCAACAACTTCAAGTGTGCACCCCCTTATCCAGTTAATTACCCCTAATTAACTCACTGAATCCTTAAGTACTCAACACAACTTAAAGAAACAAAGTAACCCTAAGGTTACATAGGTCACACATATAATGGCATGCAAAACATAAAATAGCACTGCCCACATACAGTTGCGACTACTGCAACTCGTTAATTACTATGCCCACACAGTAATAACACACGGTTTTGCAACAATCAAGGTATACCAATCTTACTGTCCCTCTAATCTTGCAAACGTTGCAAAAGATCGCCCGATCCCGGTGGCTTCAGCAAGACAATATACGTTAATATAAGACACCGTCGCTCTACGCGGACAGCTGGCACTAATTCTCCCATAATTAGGCAAATTAACAAATGCTCGCTCCCATTAAGTGACTGAGAATTTCCCTGAATACTCAAAGGGTCCCTTTAAATCCTCAACACAGTTCCTAGGACAGTAATATCGTATACCTGATAACACTGCACAAACCTGCACATAATGATACCGTCAGCATGCCCCCCATGCTAATGACATCATTAGGCAATCAGTCAGCGATCACATCTACTGACTCACCACACAACACAGTACAACAATCATGCAAATGAAACACATGGAAATGCCTACATAAACAATGAAATTAATCACCAGGAATTATACAGACCTCAGGATATCCACTAATAACCCTGCCCCACGGGCCTGCTTAATTAACTCTAACCTGGCCTAATTACATAATGAGGTACCATGGCACTAACCAAGGCTGGACGATTATACAGAATCGCCAGACTGGATCATTTATATGATGATTTCTCTACACTGACTGGTCCCAAACTCTAGTCAGTCTACACACAACAATATATCTACAGATATATAATTATAACACTACGTGATTTACAGTGACAATTTCCCTCTCCAGGTACTGCCCCACAGTCACCTGGGCGTGCCACATACGGGCGTCTCAGCTACCCCCTAGCCTGGCCGGGCTAGGGGCCCACACAACTTTTCTCTATTCTCTTTAACTGAGACCATTTTATACACTGATAAAGTACTCACGTTTCCGTCCACACATTTCCTCATTTCCCAGGTCCTTACCACCTGGCTGTCAACACTTAGCTTGCTCCTCGTGCGTCGACAAGATGTGGCTTAGGCTGTCCTGGGAATGTGGCCAAAGGGGTGGCCCAACATGTGGCCACTGCGTGGCCTTCAGGAGGGTGGCCACGGGTGGCGCGTGACGTCACAGCACCCCACCCCACCGGGCCGCGCGCGCGCGGGGAAGGTGGTGGGTGGTGGGGGGTGCTGGCTGGGCGGGCGGCCGGGTGGCCGCGGGCGGGCAGGGGGCGGCCTGGGTGGCCGCGTGGCATACACACATGGATGGGGAATCACTAACAACCCATCATACCAGAGCATGACTCGCTCTTACACTGGGGTGACAGGGTGACACTGGCCGGCGTCACCTACCCATGGACGACGTCGGGCGGAATTCAAAGTCCAAGTCCCAGTTTCTCGCAAATTGGGCTTCGACACACCCAGGGTGGCTGGAGTGCCATGCAATATGAGTAAACAGAACGACAGGAGCGATAACGGTGGTGGGGGTGGCAGGCCCGCCACCCCGCACCTAGACACTTCTTCACACCCTGGCTGCCCAATTCAAACTAAACTCTCTTGGCGGCTAGAGAGGCTCACATGCCCATATTTCTCCCCCTACCTTGTCTTGACCAATCAGCAGGAAGCCGGCACTGGTCCTGATGCCGCTTCCAATGACAGCTTTTCGCGCCAAAACTCGGCATAGGAGTAGGGGTGCTTAGACCAATCACACGGGCCCTCGCCTGTGGCGTGGCGTGACGTCACAAGGAGGGTGAGGCCTAACACAACGTCTCAATGTCTCCCTTGGGGGGGGGGAGGCAGCGTTCGCCCCACTGCCCCCTCCACCTCTAACGGTTTTTGTTATACTACCCTCTCTGTTTCACAGAACAGGCAAATTTGCTGTAATTCTCTCTACAGAGCAATCACAGACCTCTCATTAGTTTTAACTGCCAGCATTAACATAAGCTTCATATGACACCCAACAAGTATATGTAAATTTGAAAGCTTCAGTTTCTAGAGTCCCTAGAGCGACTAGCCTATTCTAGAAACTAGGAAAACTAGCTGAGGAGATTCTACATCTCCTCAACAGACACAAAGAAGTTATTAACATATCAAGAGATATTGCATACATTTAACATTAATTAAACACACAAAGAATTTAAACAATCTTTCCACAAAGGATTTCAATGTTAAAAATACATATGCATGTTAAACAACATGAAAGAAACTGTAATACAAAGTTACAAATATTGAATGAGAGATCTGCATTATTCAAACAATATTAAATTTAGTTCAGCATAACAGTAAATACTTTGCATTACATAGGAACACAATTAATCATCATATCGTGTAGGGCGTTTAACATGTCGTTTTGGACGAGAGTCCTTAATACAAAAATATCCCTCGATGAATTGTTTATCGAGTTATAACTCATTTTTTCTTTTTCTTTTGCACGACTTTGCACTTCATCATTTTCTACACTAGTTGGAATCACTTTGAAATAAGCCATATTACGTGTTATACTATGATCTCTATTACTCGCTGTTACCATAGTTCCTTTTACACTAATCACTTATATGGTTTTGTATCATACGGCATATCTAGCTTTCCCTCTTTTTTCTTTTAACGAGAACAGTATCTCCAACCTTTATGAATTGTTCCTTTGCACGTTGATCATGAGCAATTTCATTTTGCCCTTGGCTAGTGCATCCTTCTGAGCGAGACGTTTATCCGTTACTTGGCTGGCATGACAGGTAGTGCGATTCTCATAGGACGTCCAAATAAAAGTTCGCCAGGCGACTTGCCCAGTGTTCCATGCGGTGTTGCACGGTAGTTCCTGAGAAAAGCATACATAGCTTGTTTCCAGGATCGTCCTTCGGCATGAGCACAGCGTACAGCTTTCATGAGAGGTTGCATGAATCTCTCTACTTCTCCATTTGCTTGAGGATGTAGTGGCATCACACGGCGGTGTTTGAATCCAATATGCTCAGCAAAGTTGACAAAGTCTTGTCCATTAAATGGCGGTCCATTGTCCGTCTTGACAACTTCAGGAATGCCAAAGTTTGAAAAGATCTTGTCGAGTTTCGGGATGACAGCCTTTGCAGATGTGGAAGTGATGATTTCTACTTCTGGATAACGTGAGTGATCATCAATGACTACCATCAAGTACTCTCCAGTTGGTAGCGGTCCACAGAATCCATCGATACTTCCATCCATGGTGCAGCAGGTAGTGGTGAAGGTTGTAGAGGTGTTGGTCTTGAAGTATCCACTGCAGCTTGGCAAGGGACACAGGCATCATGCATGTCCTTAGCTTGACGATCAATGCCAGGAAACCACACCTTTTCTCGTAGCAGCTGTTTGGTCCTTACAAGACCTTGGTGTCCTTGATGTGCAAGCTTCAGAGCACGTTGCTGGAGAACAGCTGGAATGACGATACGAGTACCTCGCAGCACGGTGTCGCGTTGTTGCGTAACACTTAATTCTGTCTGGATGCGTTCAAGTGCTTTGAATGCATCTTGGTCAACTCCTGAGGGTGGGATGCGTGGAAATTTTCTTAGTCAATGCATCCACTGTTGCTTGCAGAGTTGGGTCCTCTAGGGTTGCAGTACGTATTTCATCAAGAGTGAGCCTTAGGGACTGCATCACAGGTTACAGAGTGTACATATTCCTCGGCAACTTGCTGATGCTTGGTGATGGTGAAACTGTTGGCAGGATGTCGACTGATGTAATCAGCGGGATTGCCTGCACCTGGCTTGTATTTCACCGTAAAGTTGTATGGTTGCAGACGAAGAGCCCATCTCTCAATGCGAGCTGGTGGTTTGGACTTTGGATTATTGAAGATGGTCTCCAACGGTTTGTGGTCAGTGACTATCGTGGTAAAGGGTGCACCAAGCAGATACACATTGAAGTGTTCACAGCCCCATACAAGAGCAAGAGCTTCCTTCTCTGTCTGACTGTATCGTTGCTCAACATCTGTGAGAGAACGGCTGGCGTAGGCAATTACTACTCTTGAATCTGGTTGACCAGGTTTGTGTTGGGCTAACACAGCACCTAAACCAACAGGACTAGCATCCACCGTTAACTCAGTGTCCATTGATGGATCAAAGTATGCAGCAGTCGCATTTTCTACTAGTGCATCTTTCACAGCATCAAATGCATTTTGCTCGACATCGCTCCAGTACCATGATGCATTTTCTTCAGGAGCTCACGTAGAGGCTTCGTAATGGTAGCAAAATCTGGAATGAAGCGAGAACAGTAGTTTGCCATTCCCAGAAAACTATGTACTTCAGTGGATGTTGAAGGAGGTGCAGCATTCTTGATATCTGCAACTTTCTTAGGATCTGGAGACAGACCTTTGTCACTAAGTACATGTCCAAAGAATTCAATTTTATGTTGATTGAACTCACACTTTGCTCGGCTTAGCGTCAAATTCTTTTCTCGTAAGCGTTGCAATGTTGCACGAAGAGCTTTGTCGTGTTCAGCTTGGGTACGGCCATAAACAATGATGTCATCAGACATGTTGTCAGCATTAGGTATATCTTGCAATACCTGGCTGATGATGTGCTGGAATACTTCAGCAGCACTGTTAATACCAAAACTCAGGCGCTTGTACCTATACAGACCTCGATGTGTCGTAAACGTTGTGATGAATCGACTCTCATCATCAAGTTCAAGCTGATGATAGCCCTTGTTTAAATCTAACTTGCTGAATACAGTTGCACCATTCAAGCGGTAGATCATATCATCTACAGTGGGTGTAGGATGGCGTTCACGCATTATTGCCTTGTTGGGAACACGCATGTCTACACAAATGCGTATCTCATGGATTCTTCGGCTTTGGTGGAGTGACAATTGGGCTTACCCATGGTGTTGGGCCTGTTACCGGTTCAATGATATCTAGTTCTATCAGCCTATCCAGTTCGGCATCGACTTTCTTGCGAGTATGGAATGGTTGTCGGCGATGTGGTTGGGCAACTGGAATTACATCTGGGTTGATATGCAGATGTACCTTGCTATCAGTATAACAACCTATGGATTTAAACCGATCAGAAAATTCAGCAACAATAGCATCAACATTGTTTGCAGATTCCACTGCTACAGCATTAGAAAGCTGAAGTAGCCCCAATTTGGTTGAAGTCTTGTAACTGAGTAAAGACTCCTTTGCATTCCTAACAACATGGAATGTAGTAATGAGCATTGCATTCTTTGACTTAATCTCTGCAGTGAAAGTTCCAATCACTGGTAAGGCTACCTTTGAAGCATAGGCAGTGGCTTTGCCATTATAGTTTTCAAGCTTTGGGAATGTTTTTTAAATTTTTCATAGTGGCACTCAGCAATGGTGTCAATGTTTGATCCAGTGTCAATGAGAATTTTGAGACAAATGCCAGCAATGTATACTATAGTCTCTGGGTGTTTGGAAGATCATTCCATTTTGTGATTGATTGTACTCCATAAATATAATCACATTCACTGTCATCTGAGACTGGTTGTAATGAAATGTTGTTGTATATTATTAACATTCTTGATTTGAGGTGCAATATTGTGTTTGCCACCTCGACTCCTATGACTTGATCCTCGTACATTGCTTTTATTTATTGATTGTGGTTTCTTTAGTGCGGAACGACACATAGCACCAAAATGACCTAGTTTTCTACACTCATAGCACTTCTTACCTTGTGCAGGACAAACATTATCTTGGTGTGGGTAGTCTCCTCCACAATTGTAACATTTATTATTGACAACCTCTGATGTGAGTCGTTGTGACTGCTTGAGTCTTGTTCCATGACTCCAGTTGTGATGTGGTTCTCGGCTCAATTTAATGTTAGGTTTGGCATGATATCTTCTATGATCATGGTGTACTCCCTGAACCTTACACACTTCAGACTGTTAGTAACAGTGGCAGAACCGTTGTTGGCACTGCACTCCATGGCACGAGCATCACGTGCAGCATCTTCCATTCGACGAGCCATATCCAGTATCTTGTTAAGAGAACTTTCATCATCAACAAGTTCTAGAGCTCTTCGACGAAGACGTGTAGATGTGCATGTTTCAATTATTTGCTGTTTGATTTCTTTGTCAACATCAGCAAACTCACAGTGGGCTGCTAAACCCTGCAGACGTGTATGGTATTGATCAACAGTTTCATTAGAGAGTTGTTTTGCTCTCCTGAAATGCATAATTCCATAGCAGTATTTTGCCTTGGTTTGAAATGCTCAGTTAATTTGGCCTTGGCAGTGTCATAATCTTTGGCACCACCAGTATCTTTCAGTGTATCAAAGATATCACAAACTCTATCACCTGCATAATGAAGCAGAAAGGCACGCTTTCTTTCAGCACTTTTGATATCAGAAACTATCAACAAATTTTCAAACCTTTTAAGCCATTTGACCCACCTCTGTGACAGGTTTGTCTGGTCACAGTCAGGATCAAATGCAGGAAACTGAGGTATATTTGCCATTTTTACTGAATAAATTTAAACTTATCACTTAAAATGTTCCTCAGAATATATAACACTTACTGCACTGTATATGTTATTAAGAATTCACTGTAATTACTTTAATTTTGCAAAGCACACAAGCATTTTATGCAAAAGTTCACAACAGTGCACAACACAGCAGCAACTGACTTCTTACCTAGCCCTTGTGTACATGTGTTGTTCCTACTCACAGCAACACAGCAGTTGTTAGCAGTTGGTACAGCAATTGTCAGCAGTTGGTACAGCAGTAGGCAGCAGTTGTCAGCAGTAGGCAGCAGTTGGCAGCAGTAGGCAGCAGTTGGTTCACAGCGTGAAGAATTTTGTAGCACGAAGCGTCGTTTCGTAACAAAAACATCGGGTTTTGTACACTGCATCAAAGCGTCGTTTCGTACACAGCGTCGGCAGATTCCTCTCTCACAGCAACAATCAGCACAGCTTGGGTAGCACACAGCATTGGCCAGCACACAGCAACGGCCAGCACACAGCAACGATCAGCACACAGCAACAGTCAGCACACAGCAGGGGTTGCATACAGCATCGGGTATGGTGCTCACAGACAGCTTCTCCTTCCTCCTCTGGGCGAGACAGCATGCTCCTTCCTTGTGTTTTGTTGAACAAAATACCTGCGTTCCAGTTCATCCTCGTCGCCAGTGTGGTGTCTGTGTATAGCTGAGATAGTCTTGGTAGTAAGGTTGATGTAAAGTCATTCCTGGTTACTGACTTTAATACTTAAAGACGATTACATGATAGAGTAGCTCCCAAGCTTGGCAGGCGTCCTGTGTGCTGTTTTTCTTCTCTAGTGGCGTCCAGCCGCCGCACATAGAAAACGGATGGTACCATTTTTGTGAACATGACAGGTCCCCTATTTCCTAAGTTGACCCAACATGAGGTACAAAGCTTTTTACCCCTCTACAGTTATGAAATGATTTCTTGCTAACTTTTATTCACACTCCAGGCTTTATACTCCATCGTCACAGATGTTATCCAAAGTCTGCCCAAGGATGTAGGCTACTCTTGTTGTATTTCCTGAATGCAACTGTAAGAGTGTCGCCTGCCTCGGAGGCATCTTCATGGCAGAACTCAATGTTATTTTGAATGCTCTTCGTCAACTGTTTTCTCGCTGTCAATCTTCCTTTGTTGTAGTAGACTCCCAGTGCCCTAATCGCTCTGGAGTCCTCTAATCCTGTCCATCCTGTAGTCGTCGAAATTCAATATGACTGTTTCTTATCTCCTGTAGATTTCAGACAGTCGAGTTTTGCGGGTTCCCAGTCAAATAGGCGTTAACTTAAATGCGCGTGCTGATGCTGTTGCGAAGGAGGCTAGCCGCATGACCCATTCCCGCAAAGGTGTTCCTTATTTCGACTAATACCAGTTATTCATTCCTCAATCCTTGCCCGGTGACAGGATCACTGATCTTCTGTTAATGGTAACAAGCGGCGTGCTCTTAAGGGTAGCATGTCACCACGGCCTTTCTCTTACCACCAAAACCAGCGGTGGGAAATGGCTCTCGTGAGATTATGTATTGGTCATACCGTTTAACCACTTAACTGCCCCAACTGAGTATTCTCGGTCGGTGGGAAACTGCACCAACCGAGAAAACTCCTTGATTTTTTGGTACCAATTCTAAAGGTGTACGAGGTTGGTTGTGTACGAATTGGACTCTTAGGACCTCCAGTGAGAGGCAGCCATCTTGGAAAAAATTCCCAGAATGCCCTAGGGCTGCTGGCTGGGTTAGTACTGAATAAGCAACCATGGGTGGTGCACGCGCCTCTGGCTCCCAAACACCTGTCTGAGGTGGTGTGAAAGATCGTGCTCTGTTGATGAAATTCAAAACATTATTTTAAGAAACTAAAGGTCGTAATATTGGTGAAGCTATGCACAATAAGGACTAACACACAAGGTCGGATGCAAGTGATACAGCACCTATGAGGACGATACAGTGAGCGTATCCAGTGTAGCTCTGAGCGTCACCGTGTAAGCCTATGCTATACAAATATTTAGATGATACATAGACAAATCGTTTTCTGCCTTCATGATGATGCATCTGATACAAGTAGCATAGATGAACAGTGTTAGCGACTTCCATGGTTGTGTTTTCCATAGATATTTTCAAGAATACCTGAATCTCTTCCTAACTGACGGACACTTTGAGGCTAGCTGAATCTCTTTCTGACTGACAGACACTCGTGAGGCAAGCTGAATATTTTCCTGTGAGGGATCATACAAAGCGACTTTTTCAAGACTACCTTACAAATTTATCTTTTTCTATAACCTTTTCAATACTACCTTATGCTTTACAAGCTTGGCCCCCTCCTAGCTCAACTCGTTGATGCCGTGAGGGGGCTTAGTGGGCGGCTGCCGGAGTGTGATGCTCTTGGGGTAGTCCTCTGTCCTTTTGTAGCCTTGTGGTCCTGCTGCCGTCCTCTCCAATTGTGCTGAGCGACTTTTCCTTTCCCTTCTGTTTAGTTTTTCTCCCCCTCTTCTCCTATCTGCTTGTCGTTTCCTGCCGACCTTTTGCTTGTTTTGGTTATTTCTTTGGACTTCCTCTATTTTGACGCCTGGGTGCTTGAGGAGGCATACTCTGCACCTGTAGAACTGTAGTACCCAACGTCGAGAGCAAGGGAACCTTTATTGTCAATCCCCCTTTCGTCACTGAACCCGATCTCGACGGACTGTCGGTCTTAAGGTGGCAGTTGTGGGGTGTATACTCGTGACGCACCCTAGGTGGCCCAGGCATGATCGGCTATAGCGTCTTTTTGGGTG
>WNGS01088070.1:15236-28261 GCA_020271785.1 Procambarus virginalis
CATGTTATGATAGCAGGCGGGCTGTCCACCTTGCTGACACGATGTTATGATAGCAGGCGGGCTGTCCGCTTGCTGACACCATGTTATGATAGCAGGCGGGCTGTCCGCCTTGCTGACACCATGTTATGATAGCAGGCGGGCTGTCCGCCTTGCTGACACGATGTTATGATAGCAGCGGGCTGTCCGCCTTGCTGACACGTGTTATGATAGCAGGCGGGCTGTCCGCCTTGCTGACACATGTTATGATAGCAGGCGGCTGTCCGCCTTGCTGACACCATGTTATGATAGCAGGCGGGCTGTCCGCCTGCTGACACATGTTATGATAGCAGGCGGGCTGTCCGCCTTGCTGACACCATGTTATGATAGCAGGCGGGCTGTCCGCCTTGCTGACACCATGTTATGATAGCAGGCGGGCTGTCCGCCTTGCTGACACCATGTTATGATAGCAGGCGGGCTGTCCGCCTTGCTGACACCATGTTATGATAGCAGGCGGGCTGTCCGCCTTGCTGACACCATGTTATGATAGCAGGCGGGCTGTCCGCCTTGCTGACACCATGTTATGATAGCAGGCGGGCTGTCCGCCTTGCTGACACCATGTTATGATAGCAGGCGGGCTGTCCGCCTTGCTGACACCATGTTATGATAGCAGGCGGGCTGTCCGCCTTGCTGACACGATGTTATGATAGCAGGGGGCTGTCCGCCTTGCTGACACATGTTATGATAGCAGGCGGGCTGTCCGCCTTGCTGACACTATGTTATGATAGCAGGCGGGCTGTCCGCCTTGCTGACACATGTTATGATAGCAGGCGGGCTGTCCACCTTGCTGACACCATGTTATGATAGCAGGCGGGCTGTCCGCCTTGCTGACACCATGTTATGATAGCAGGCGGGCTGTCCGCCTTGCTGACACGATGTTATGATAGCAGGCGGGCTGTCCGCCTTGCTGACACCATGTTATGATAGCAGGCGGGCTGTCCGCCTTGCTGACACCATGTTATGATAGCAGGCGGGCTGTCCGCCTTGCTGACACGATGTTATGATAGCAGGCGGGCTGTCCGCCTTGCTGACACGATGTTATGATAGCAGGCGGGCTGTCCACCTTGCTGACACCATGTTATGATAGCAGGCGGGCTGTCCGCCTTGCTGACACCATGTTATGATAGCAGGCGGGCTGTCCGCCTTGCTGACACAATGTTATGATAGCAGGCGGGCTGTCCACCTTGCTGACACGATGTTATGATAGCAGGCGGGCTGTCCGCCTTGCTGACACCATGTTATGATAGCAGGCGGGCTGTCCGCCTTGCTGACACCATGTTATGATAGCAGGCGGCTGTCCACCTTGCTGACACCATGTTATGATAGCAGGCGGGCTGTCCGCCTTGCTGACACATGTTATGATAGCAGGCGGGCTGTCCGCCTTGCTGACACCATGTTATGATAGCAGGCGGGCTGTCCGCCTTGCTGACACCATGTTATGATAGCAGGCGGGCTGTCCGCCTTGCTGACACCATGTTATGATAGCAGGCGGGCTGTCCGCCTTGCTGACACCATGTTATGATAGCAGGCGGGCTGTCCACCTTGCTGACACCATGTTATGATAGCAGGCGGGCTGTCCACCTTGCTGACACCATGTTATGATAGCAGGCGGCTGTCCGCCTTGCTGACACCATGTTATGATAGCAGGCGGGCTGTCCACCTTGCTGACACCATGTTATGATAGCAGGCGGGCTGTCCACCTTGCTGACACGATGTTATGATAGCAGGCGGGCTGTCCACCTTGCTGACACGATGTTATGATAGCAGGCGGGCTGTCCACCTTGCTGACACCATGTTATGATAGCAGGCGGGCTGTCCGCCTTGCTGACACGATGTTATGATAGCAGGCGGGCTGTCCACCTTGCTGACACGATGTTATGATAGCAGGCGGGCTGTCCGCCTTGCTGACACATGTTATGATAGCAGGCGGGCTGTCCACCTTGCTGACACCATGTTATGATAGCAGGCGGGCTGTCCGCCTTGCTGACACGATGTTATGATAGCAGGCGGGCTGTCCGCCTTGCTGACACGATGTTATGATAGCAGGCGGGCTGTCCACCTTGCTGACACCATGTTATGATAGCAGGCGGGCTGTCCGCCTTGCTGACACATGTTATGATAGCAGGCGGGCTGTCCACCTTGCTGACACGATGTTATGATAGCAGGCGGGCTGTCCACCTTGCTGACACGATGTTATGATAGCAGGCGGGCTGTCCGCCTTGCTGACACGATGTTATGATAGCAGGCGGGCTGTCCACCTTGCTGACACCATGTTATGATAGCAGGCGGGCTGTCCGCCTTGCTGACACAATGTTATGATAGCAGGCGGGCTGTCCGCCTTGCTGACACGATGTTATGATAGCAGGCGGGCTGTCCACCTTGCTGACACGATGTTATGATAGCAGGCGGGCTGTCCACCTTGCTGACACGATGTTATGATAGCAGGCGGGCTGTCCACCTTGCTGACACGATGTTATGATAGCAGGCGGGCTGTCCACCTTGCTGACACGATGTTATGATAGCAGGCGGGCTGTCCACCTTGCTGACACGATGTTATGATAGCAGGCGGGCTGTCCACCTTGCTGACACGATGTTATGATAGCAGGCGGGCTGTCACCTTGCTGACACCATGTTATGATAGCAGGCGGGCTGTCCACCTTGCTGACACGATGTTATGATAGCAGGCGGGCTGTCCACCTTGCTGACACGATGTTATGATAGCAGGCGGGCTGTCCACCTTGCTGACACGATGTTATGATAGCAGGCGGGCTGTCCGCCTTGCTGACACATGTTATGATAGCAGGCGGGCTGTCCACCTTGCTGACACCATGTTATGATAGCAGGCGGGCTGTCCGCCTTGCTGACACGATGTTATGATAGCAGGCGGGCTGTCCGCCTTGCTGACACCATGTTATGATAGCAGGCGGGCTGTCCACCTTGCTGACACCATGTTATGATAGCAGGCGGGCTGTCCGCCTTGCTGACACATGTTATGATAGCAGGCGGGCTGTCCACCTTGCTGACACCATGTTATGATAGCAGGCGGGCTGTCCGCCTTGCTGACACCATGTTATGATAGCAGGCGGGCTGTCCGCCTTGCTGACACCATGTTATGATAGCAGGCGGGCTGTCCACCTTGCTGACACTATGTTATGATAGCAGGCGGGCTGTCCGCCTTGCTGACACCATGTTATGATAGCAGGCGGGCTGTCCACCTTGCTGACACCATGTTATGATAGCAGGCGGGCTGTCCACCTTGCTGACACCATGTTATGATAGCAGGCGGGCTGTCCGCCTTGCTGACACTATGTTATGATAGCAGGCGGGCTGTCCACCTTGCTGACACCATGTTATGATAGCAGGCGGGCTGTCCACCTTGCTGACACGATGTTATGATAGCAGGCGGGCTGTCCCCTTGCTGACACCATGTTATGATAGCAGGCGGGCTGTCCACCTTGCTGACACGATGTTATGATAGCAGGCGGGCTGTCCACCTTGCTGACACCATGTTATGATAGCAGGCGGGCTGTCCACCTTGCTGACACCATGTTATGATAGCAGGCGGGCTGTCCACCTTGCTGACACGATGTTATGATAGCAGGCGGGCTGTCCACCTTGCTGACACGATGTTATGATAGCAGGCGGGCTGTCCACCTTGCTGACACGATGTTATGATAGCAGGCGGGCTGTCCACCTTGCTGACACGATGTTATGATAGCAGGCGGGCTGTCCACCTTGCTGACACCATGTTATGATAGCAGGCGGGCTGTCCACCTTGCTGACACCATGTTATGATAGCAGGCGGCTGTCCACCTTGCTGACACGATGTTATGATAGCAGGCGGGCTGTCTACCTTGCTGACACGATGTTATGATAGCAGGCGGGCTGTCCACCTTGCTGACACGATGTTATGATAGCAGGCGGGCTGTCCACCTTGCTGACACGATGTTATGATAGCAGGCGGGCTGTCCACCTTGCTGACACGATGTTATGATAGCAGGCGGGCTGTCCACCTTGCTGACACGATGTTATGATAGCAGGCGGGCTGTCCACCTTGCTGACACGATGTTATGATAGCAGGCGGGCTGTCCACCTTGCTGACACGATGTTATGATAGCAGGCGGGCTGTCCACCTTGCTGACACGATGTTATGATAGCAGGCGGCTGTCCACCTTGCTGACACGATGTTATGATAGCAGGCGGGCTGTCCACCTTGCTGACACGATGTTATGATAGCAGGCGGGCTGTCTACCTTGCTGACACGATGTTATGATAGCAGGCGGGCTGTCCACCTTGCTGACACGATGTTATGATAGCAGGCGGGCTGTCCGCCTTGCTGACACGATGTTATGATAGCAGGCGGGCTGTCCGCCTTGCTGACACGATGTTATGATAGCAGGCGGGCTGTCCACCTTGCTGACACAATGTTATGATAGCAGGCGGGCTGTCCGCCTTGCTGACACGATGTGTGGGTGTTGGCAGCTAAGCTAAGCTCTCTTTAGCCAAATAACTGAGAGGGTCCTACACCCCCCCTACCAGCACCCCCCCCCCCCCCCTCCAAGATATCTACCCATGAATCCCAATTCAGCAACTCAGTGAAAAGTAACTGGCAATTGAGTCTGATTGAGAAGATTGCAGGATAACTGCATGATAGAATTGAATGATATCCTTGAGTGTAAGTCCTACACATTCTTGACATCACTGTTTAAGGTGCATTTGGCTTGTTACAAGCTGAGGCGAGTCGCTGTTGGCTTATCGCTGATGCTCTTACGTGGGAGATAACTAAATTATATGATAACATTGTTCTCTGTTTTTTTGGTGGAGAGAGCTTTTGAGCACTAGTGCATCTGACAGTGGCTACACACACACGCACATATACATGCACATGCACGCACTCATGCACACACACACATATACACGCACGCACCCACACACACACACGCACGCACTCATGCACACACACACACACGCACACTCATACGCACACATGCACTCACACACACACACACACACACATATACACACGCACGCACCCAAACACACACACAGTTCTGATGGAAACTGAGTGCCCAAATGAGCCACAGAGACGTTAGAAAGAACTTTTTTAGTGTCAGAGTGGTTGACAAATGGAATGCATTAGGAAGTGATGTGGTGGAGGCTGACTCCATACACAGTTTCAAGTGTAGATATGATAGAGCCCATTAGGCTCAGGAAACTGCACACCTGTTGATTGACGGTTGAGAGGCGGGACCAAAGAGCCAGAGCTCAACCCCCGCTAGCACAACTAGGTGAGTAAAACTAGGTGAGTACACACGCACGCACTCATGCACACACACGCACGCACCACACACGAGGGGCCTTGCGGTTGAGTGGATAGCGTTCTGGTGTCGTAGTCCTAAGGGCCTGGGTTCGATTCCCGGCAGAGGCAGAAACAAATAGGCATACTTTCTTTTCACTTTCTGTCTGTCCTCCAGTGTCGTAAGGTTCATTTCCTGCAGCCTTTCCTCATAACTCATGCCTCTTAGTTCTGGGACCAGTCTAGTGGCATACCTTTGGACTTTTTCCAGCTTCGTCTTGTGCTTGACAAGGTACGGGCTCCATGCTGGGGCCGCGTACTCCAGGATTGGTCTTACATATGTGGTGTACAAGATTCTGAATGATTCCTTACACAGGTTCCCGAAGGCTGTTCTGATGTTAGCCAGCCTCGCATACGCCGCTGATGTTATTGTTTTGATGTGGGCTTCAGGTCCAAGGACTGAAGTCTGCGGGACTCCACTTGTGACGTCTCGCCAATCTGAGACCTCACCCCTCACAGTGACTCTCTGTCTTCTGTTGCTTAGGTACTCCCTTATCCCTCCCTATGTGTGTGTGTGTGTGTGTGTGTGTGTGTGTGTGTGTGTGTGTGTGTGTGTGTGTGTGTGTGTGTGTGTGTGTGTGTGTACTCACCTATTTGTGCTTGCGGGGGTTGAGCTTTGGCTCTTTGGTCCCGCCTCTCAACTGTCAATCAACTGGTGTGTGTGTGTGTGTGTGTGTGTGTGTGTGTGTGTGTGTGTGTGTGTGTGTGTGTGTGTGTGTGTACTCACCTATTTGTGCTTGCGGGGGTTGAGCTTTGGCTCTTTGGTCCCGCCTCTCAACTGTCAATCAACTGGTGTGTGTGTGTGTGTGTGTGTGTGTGTGTGTGTGTGTGTGTGTGTTTGATTTACATTTTATTTGCAACTGGGAGGGTTACCCGGCTTTGCCCGGGTCTCCTTCCCCTCTCTCTCTCACCTCTCACCCCCTCAGGCCGAGTTGACCTAACATGTGATTATAAGTGAAGTCTGAGTCCTCGATCGAGGCTTCAAGTCCGTCCATCTTGTCACAATCCATCAAAACTCGACCTTAATTGTCAAGATTAAGGCCAATCAGACTCTGAATGGTCATTATAAGGCCTGTCAACCTCTAAAGGGTTATTAAGGCCTATCTATGTCTGGGGGGTTATTAAGGCCTATCAACCTCTGGAGGGTTATTAAGGCCTATCAACCTCTGGAGGGTTATTAAGGCCTATCAACCTCTGGAGGGTTATTAAGACCTATCAACCTCTGGAGGGTTATTAAGACCTATCAACCTCTGGAGGTTTATTAAGACCTATCAACCTCTGGAGGGTTATTAAGACCTATCAACCTCAGGAGGGTTATTAAGACGTATCAACCTCAGGAGGGTTATTAAGACGTATCAACCTCAGGAGGGTTATTAAGACCTATCAACCTCTGGAGGGTTATTAAGACCTATCAACCTCTGGAGGGTTATTAAGGCCTATCAACCTCTGGAGGGTTATTAAGACCTATCAACCACTGGAGGGTTATTAAGACCTATCAATCTCTAGAGGGTTATTAAGACCTATCAACCTCTGGAGGGTTATTAAGACCTATCAACCTCTAGAGGGTTATTAAGACCTATCAACCTCTGGAGGGTTATTAAGACCTATCAACCTCAAGAGGGTTATTAAGACCTATCAACCTCTGGAGGGTTATTAAGACCTATCAACCTCTGGAGGGTTATTAAGGCCTATCAACCTTTGGAGGGTTATTAAGGTCTATCAACCTTTGGAGGGTTATTAAGGCCTATCAACCTCTGGAGGGTTATTAAGACCTATCAACCTCTGGAGGGTTATTAAGACCTATCAACCTCTGGAGGGTTATTAAGACCTATCAACCTCTGGAGGGTTATTAAGACCTATCAACCTCTGGAGGGTTATTAAGGTCTATCAACCTCTGGAGGGTTATTAAGACCTATCAACCTCTGGAGGGTTATTAAGGCCTATCAACCTCTGGATGGTTATTAAGACCTATCAACCTCTGGAGGGTTATTAAGACCTATCAACTTCAAGAGGGTTATTAAGGCCTATCAACCTCTGGAGGGTTATTAAGACCTATCAACTTCAAGAGGGTTATTAAGGTCTATCAACCTCTGGAGGGTTATTAAGGGCTATCAACCTCTGGAGGGTTATTAAGGCCTATCAACCACTGGAGGGTTATTAAGACCTATCAACCTCTGGAGGGTTATTAAGACCTATCAACCTCTCGAGGGTTATTAAGACCTATCAACCTCTAGAGGGTTATTAAGACCTATCAACCTCTAGAGGGTTATTAAGACCTATCAACCTCTGGAGGGTTATTAAGACCTATCAACCTCTAGAGGGTTATTAAGACCTATCAACCTCTAGAGGGGTTATTAAGACCACCAAAATAGCTTACTAACAAACTAATACACTTCAGTCTAGAGCAAACAAGTACATATTAGTCCTCAGTGTATTTCAGACCTAAAGTGACCTAAACTCACTATACAACATACAACAGATATACAACATTTTAAAGACCCTCCATGTGTTGTATTCTCGTTGTATTGAAACAAAAATACATTTTGCGCCTCAGATCTCGGTGTATTTTCAGCAAGCTTCGACTCACCCTAAAATTGTTTCTTTTTGTCCTCTCTTAACAAGCTGAATGGTCTTAATCCCAACTGGTCTCAATCTGTCTCCATTTTGTGCCAAAGGTCTTCGTGACACAATGGTGGTCGCTATTCTTGTGTCTCGCTGGACCAGATCAAGTGTCACTGCTATTTGACCACACTATATAGCACTGGGAAGGGGTCAGGATTTTGGGATGGGACTGGGGGAAGGAATGGTGCCCCAACCACCTATGGACGGTCGGGAATTGAACGCCGATCTGCATGAAGAGTGCTCTACCGTCCACTCCATGTGCTTGGGCCTGTCCACTAGCTAGTCCCACGTATTTTCCTTGCCTCAAATGGCTTCCTGTCACGATTGACAGTTTTTTTAAAATCATTTTTTAGAATATGACAATCTATATATACCTTAAAATGTATATTCCAGCAGGTTTTTTTAATTCATTTCAACGAGGAAGAGTTCGAGTTTTGGGCTTCACGTCCAGAGACTTGTTCTGTTGTCTCAATGGCAACCGTTCTCCTATTTGATTGACTATTTTGAGTCGGGCAGATTGGGAACAATAGTTTCAGGATTATTTTGTGGATTCATTTTCATCCATTTTTTTCTCAGATTTGAAATGATAATTTCAATTAAATGGGTTGAAACGATTAATTAGGCCGGCAGTGGTCGTCAGTAAATTGCATTCCAAAATGAGCCTAATGTCTTAAGGAATATTCGTGATAAAAGCTACCTGCCCTGTGGCTAGGCTCGATAAAGCGGCTGGCCTCTAATACTCATTAATAAATTTTAACTTTCTACCTAATAAAGGAGATTTCTTCTCATGAATAAATTAATATCAATATACATTATGTATAATAATATTAATTCTGTGTATATTTAGGCATAGCTTAGGTTGGGCGTCTAACAGCTGAGTGGACAGCGCTTCGGATTCGTAGTCCTGAGGTTCCGGGTTCGATCCCCGGTGGAGGCGGAGGCAAATGGGCAAAATGCTACTTCACCCTGATACCCCTGTTACCTAGCAGTAAATAGGTACCTGGGAGTTAGACACCTGCTACGGGCTGCTTCCTGGGGGTGTGTAACAAAAAGGAGGCCCTGGTCGAGGACCGGGCCGCGGGGACGCTAAGTCCCGAAATCATCTCAAGATAACCTCAAGAAGGTTAGGTTAGGTTCTGTTGGCTACTAGCTGTATTTGTGGGCGTAGGTGCAAACTCTGTGAGCAGGAACTGCGGCATGATCTCCCACACTACATCACTGAATGTCCAGTTATTACACTTTTCAAACCCGTTGACATGAGGTACCTGGAGCTTTGCAATTACTTTATTACCTCTCGTGTTCTTGAAGATATCCTCATAATGCATCGAGTGTCTGCCAGTGCAGACTACTGATCACATGGTCTCTGTATGACTAACTATCCTGTGTGATGGAGACTTTTAGCATCACGTAGCTAGTTTTTTGACACACTGGCCTGGCCTCGGCCTGAGCCTGGCCTCGGGCCGGGGTTGGGGAGTAGAAGAACTCCCAGAACCCATCAACCAGGTATCAACTGTACTCCCATTCACATAGTCTAGGGCAGCTAGTTCTTGACACACACTGTACTCCCCTTCATATAGTCTAGGGCAGCTAGTTCTTGACACACCCTGTACTGCCCTTCATATAGTCTAAGGCAGCTAGTTCTTGACACACTCTGTACTACCCTTCATATAGTCTAGGGCAGCTAGTTCTTGACACACACTGTACTCCCCTTCATATAGTCTAGGGCAGCTAGTTCTTGACACACTCTGTACTACCCTTCATATAGTCTAGGGCAGCTAGTTCTTGACACACACTGTACTCCCTTCATATAGTCTAGGGCAGCTAGTTCTTGACACACTCTGTACTACCCTTCATATAGTCTAGGGCAGCTAGTTCTTGACACACACTGTACTGCCCTTCATATAGTCTAGGGCAGCTAGTTCTTGACACACTCTGTACTACCCTTCATATAGTCTAGGGCAGCTAGTTCTTGACACACACTGTACTCCCTTCATATATTCTAGGGCAGCTAGTTCTTGACACACACTGTACTGCCCTTCATATAGTCTAGGGCAGCTAGTTCTTGACACACACTGTACTCCCCTTCATATAGTCTAGGGCAGCTAGTTCTTGACACACTCTGTACTACCCTTCATATAGTCTAGGGCAGCTAGTTCTTGACACACACTGTACTGCCCTTCATATAGTCTAGGGCAGCTAGTTCTTGACACACTCTGTACTACCCTTCATATAGTCTAGGGCAGCTAGTTCTTGACACACACTGTACTACCCTTCATATAGTCTAGGACAGCTAGTTCTTGACACACACTGTACTGCCCTTCATATAGTCTAGGGCAGCTAGTTCTTGACACACACTGTACTCTCCTTCATATAGTCTAGGGCAGCTAGTTCTTGACACACACTGTACTGCCCTTCATATAGTCTAGGGCAGCTAGTTCTTGACACACACTGTACTCCCCTTCATATAGTCTAGGGCAGCTAGTTCTTGACACACCCTGTACTACCCTTCATATAGTCTAGGGCAGCTAGTTCTTGACACACCCTGTACTACCCTTCATATAGTCTAGGACAGCTAGTTCTTGACACACACTGTACTGCCCTTCATATAGTCTAGGACAGCTAGTTCTTGACACACTCTGTACTACCCTTCATATAGTCTAGGACAGCTAGTTCTTGACACACCCTGTACTCCCCTTCATATAGTCTAGGCAGCTAGTTCTTGACACACACTGTACTACCCTTCATATAGTCTAGGACAGCGGCACAAATACAGATGTACCTAAATGTGTTAATAAAAAAAAGTATCCTCCCTTACACTCCCACCCCCCTCACACTATGTCGTCCAAACAAGGCAATTCCACCCAAGCTAAAACTGCGCGACATCATTCCATCGCGGCTGTCGAGTTGAGAGCCCAAAATGGTCTCCAGTCCGCTTCAACAAGATGATTGAACTCCTCAATGTCCCGCGATAGTTATTCTTGGCTCCGTCTGGAGGCTGTTGGGTCCCCCCTGACGTGGGGGTCGCCAGCAACGTGGTAAAAAAACGGGAGCTGGGAGAGACACGTTGATAAAGTGGAGGGATAAGGAGAGACGAAGGTCCACTTGGTGTGGGAAGAGATGAGTGGAGTGCCTGAATTCTTGTTATGTCTCTCAATTTCGCTCTTTCAGAGCTCTCAACGACGCTCTTTAGAGCTCTCGACGATGGTTTTTAGAGCTCTTGGTAGAACGTTTGGACCCGGACTTGATTTCGGCTCTATTTTGGGATATTTTGGTGTCAAAGAAATGTTGATTGTTTCTTAAGATGTGACTGTACAAAAGTTCCTTACATTCTCCCTGTAGCTCATGAGTATATGAGTGAATGAGTGTACTCACCTAGTTGTGCTCGGTTGAGCTTCAGCTCCTTGGTCTTCTTGAGTGTAATTTAAGGTGATTGCACATATTTGAAGTAAAATTTACTCTCATTTTATAAGGTAATTTGACCGTAAGGAAATGCAAGTTTCCTCTATTTTACTCAAACTGATTTCCAGTTAAAATTTTTAAATATTATGCTTCAGCCTTATTTTTTAATTCAAGTTACTGCACGTATTTCACGTTTTAAATTTAGTAATTTAATAAGGATATTTAATCGTAAGGAAAAAAACGATTTTTTTTGTTATTTTTTATTGATTATAAATTATTAACATAAGGACGCAGATTATATTATTAACCATAAGGAAAAACGCATTTTTTTGCAATTAATATTTAAAATATTATACCTGAGTGTTATTGTTGAGTGTGAAGTATATAAAGTTTAAAATTTCTGGATTTGATAATGAAATTTCACTATAGTGAAAAACAGAGATTTTTGGCATTTTACCCAAACTGATTTCCAGTTTGAAAAATAAGATGGATATTTAAATTATTATGCTTGAGTGCTATTTCTGACCATAATTCAAGGTGATTGCACACATTGAAGTTTTAAATTTCGTAATTTTATAAGGAAATTTAACAAGAATATACAAATTTTAAAAAATTTTACCCAAACTGACCTGCAGTTTGAAAAATATGATGGATATTTTAAATATTATCCCTGGGTGCTTTTTTATGAAAGTAATTGAAGATTATTGCACAAATTTGATGTTTTAAATTTAGTAATTTTATTAGGAAATTTTATTAGGAAATTTAGGAAAAGCAGAAGGAATAATGTGAGATTTTGCCATTTTACCCAAATTTTCCTTCAGTTTGAAATTTTTTTACGGTTTTTAAAACATTATGTTTGAGTGTTGCATGGAGGGGGGGAGGGGGGGGTGGATGCAAGTGTGTTGCATCCACCAAATGTGTTTTTACGACGAATAACAAAAATAAAAAATATTCTCAATATCTGCGGTTTTTTTAACGACGTCAGTTTGGGTAAAATTCTAGAATTTTTAATTTTAATCTAGGGTCATTTTTGCTATAAAAATTGTTATATGCCCACCTCAAAATTGTATGGAATCACCTTTTATAATTAAATAAATAATTATAATTTATAATTAAATATGGAAATATTTTCAGATATCCTGTACGAAGCACAGGGAGAGATATCAACACTGATATCACAGCAACACTGCAAAGTCTCAAATAGGATATCCACAGAAACCAAGCAGATGGTGAATATTGAGTCAGGGAATGATGGTCCGAGACCTGTGGACTGCCCCTCATGTTGGAACATGTGGACACGACCAAACGTACTAATCGCTAAGGGAGCTGATGAATAACGAATACTTCAGCGATTCTTTTTTACAAATCAAAGCCAACCTTTACCAACAAAAGCATGACAGGAGAGCATGTCCTTCTGGGACAATGCATCCTCAATCCCTCATTCATTATACACAAAAATGAAGATGATCGAAGAGGCAATCCGAAATTTTTGGGATTTGTCGCGGCTACAAAATTCAAAATTCAAATTCAAATGTTTATTCAGGTCAAGTTACATTCAAGGTGAGATACAAACATTGATGGATTTATAGATAAAGCTAATACATACAATGCC
>WNGS01088084.1:0-15461 GCA_020271785.1 Procambarus virginalis
ATTGTTGATTGTTGCCGCCGAAGGCGGCTAGTTTATTGTGCACCCCATACTCATCCTGTGAGCGGTAGCGCAAAGCATTACAGAGGGCACAAAAGGTCTTTATCAGACCTCATCTTAGATTATTACATAACCAATTTCATCTATCCTTCACACCTTATAGTTACAATGCCAGCTAGTTACAGAGAAGTGCTATTTCAAGAGCTACATATTTACAGTAAGTCATCATACATTAATGGTAGGTCTTATCGCTAATACATAATAGTTTGACCAATGGGGACATTACAGAGTCATAGGGGAGCTTCTGTTTCTGTTAGTCTTCAAAAACACTACTTGTTTCTGAATCTCGTATGTCGTTCATCTACTGGAAGCGAAATGTGGATACAGTGCAAGTATTTCAGGTAATTTTCCCATGGTAATAAGATAGGTTGCCATATCATACAGAGTGAGTTTAGATCTATCTCTAAATGGCTCAATTTTACTACAATCCAAGATATAGTGTTCTAGTGTGTGTCCCTGTCTTTGTCCACACACTTTACACTTTACTTCATCTAGATCCCTATACAAGCCGAACTGCCAGAGATACTTGTAGCCAAGTCTTATACGAGCTGTGACAACATCTGTTAGTCTACTGACTTTATTACTTGCCCCATACACATGTTTTACTTCACACATTTCAATGTGATGAACAATGGACCTGCTAATTCCAGTTTGCACAGTTCTACTTTCTTCAAATCCATCCAGGAGCTCTCGTCTAATGACACTTTTAAGGGACCTATTTGATAACTCAAGATTCCGTTCAACACTGTCTTTATTTACTGCAGCCTTAGCAAGGGCGTCAACTTTGTCATGTTCCTGCAGGCCAATGTGAGAAGGAATCCACAACATTTTTATATTTACCCTCTTGCTAAGTATTCTTATATATCTACGTCTAGCTTCCAAGACAAGCACGTTATTACTTGATTGCAAACTGTTTATTGCTCGTAGTGAGGAAAGGGAGTCAGAAATAATTAAGCTGTCTACTTCAGTGTTGTCAATAATTTCGAGTGCTACCAGTATCGCTACAACTCGGCTTGCATAGTGGACGCCCAGTTACTAATTCGGATATTCCTTTCAATTGTGCTGCCATCGGGCTGATGAGCAATAACAGCACTTCCTGCCCTCCCTGTAGCTGTATTGAGTGATCCGTCAGTGTATATTGTCTGTGCAATGTTGTCTTCAGCTTGTATATTGTGAATGTGTTCTATGGTGCTTAATTTAGCAGCAAGCTGAGCATGAGGGTTGTTTGTGATTAGTTTCTTGGTGGGGTATGCAGGGGTCAGGATGTCAAAAGGTACTATCTGCCAGGGTGGAAGGAAGTGCTGAACTCTTTCATCTGTATATACATCATGCAGTCCCATCATTTTAATATGAGTGGCTGTTCTTTGAATCCACTTAGACTCGCTAGTTCCATTTCGTATGTGTTCTAACAGAGCAACTGACACAATGTTGTTTTTGTTATCACGCAGAAGCTTTAGTCCCATCATAAGATTAATTTCAAATATTCTATCTCTAATGCTAAGTATATTTAATTCTTTCCGCATGTTGAGAACTTTGGTAGTTATTGGACAGCCAAGTATAATTCTGAGTGCTTCATTTTGCATTTTTTCAAGTCTATCAATACTTTTGCCATTTTGCAGGACCAAAGCTGGTGCATGATAGTCTATCAGAGACCTTATGTACGCTAAATACATCATTCTTGCTATTCTAATATTAACAGCATATTTCGGGCTGTACCCCACTACAGTTCTGAGAGCCTTGAGTCTGTCTCTACATTGTTGATGTAACTTATGACTGCAGTTGAGGTACAAGGGACATAGACTCCAAGGTATTTGAAAGAAGAGACATAGTAGAAGAGCATAGTTGAGGCAGTTGATAGTGGTAAGGATTGTGATGTTGTGTACCTTGACTTTAGCAAAGCTTTTGATACAGTGCCACATGAAAGACTGATTAAAAAGATAGAGGCTCATGGTATTGGTGGTGCTATATTAAGCTGGATTAGGGCATGGCTATACCAAAGGAAACAGAGAGTTAGTATAAATGGAGTCAAGTCAGAGTGGGAAAATGTTGTAAGTGGAGTGCCTCAAGGCTCTGTCTTGGGACCTCTGTTGTTTATAATATATATAAATGATTTAGATTCGGGTTTGAGTAGTAACATTTGCAAATTTGCCGATGATACGAAAATCGGTAGGAAAATTAATTCGGAGGAGGACTCACTATCACTTCAAGTTGATCTAGATAGGGTTTTGAAATGGTCAAAGGACTGGCAGATGCAGTTTAATGCTGATAAATGTAAAGTTCTGAGGCTAGGTAATGATGATAGAGTTACAAGATACGAGCTAGATGGTGTTGAGATTGCGAAGTCGGATTGCGAAAGGGATCTGGGAGTTATAATTAGCAAGAATTTAAAACAAAAGGATCAATGCATGAATGTTCGTAATAAGGCAAATCGGACACTCGGATTTATTAATCGCAGCGTTAGTAACAAGACACCTGGTGTGGTTCTCAAGCTATATCTTGCTCTCGTTAGGCCCCATTTAGATTATGCAGTTCAGTTTTGGTCGCCATATTATAGAATGGATATAAATTCACTTGAACGTGTCCAGCGTAGGATGACTAAGTTAATTCCCCAAATTAGAAATCTTTCATATGAAGAAAGATTAACAAAGCTTAATTTGCATTCACTGGAAAGGCGAAGAGTTAGGGGTGACATGATAGAGGTTTACAAGTGGATGAATGGACATAACAAAGGGGATATTAATAGGGTATTAAAGTATCAACACAGGACAGAACACGAAACAATGGGTATAAATTGGATAAGTTTAGATTTAGGAAAGACTTGGGTAAATACTGGTTCAGTAACAGGGTTGTTGATTTGTGGAACCAATTGCCGCATAACATTGTGGAGGTGGGGTCCCTCGATTGTTTCAAGCATGGGTTGGACATGTATATGAGTGGGATTGGGTGGTTATAAATAGGAGCTGCCTCGTATGGGCCAATAGGCCTTCTGCAGTTGCCTTTGTTCTTATGTTCTTATGTTGTTCTTATGTTCTATTGGTATATTATCTATCTTGAGTTTTCGTGGTCCACTTTTGCGGTTGCCAATTTGTCTGTTAAATACCTTAGTTTTAGCAGCGTTGATTACAAGACCAAGGCTCTGACACGCTGTATGTATACAATTTAAGACTGTTTGCATTTCACGGTGGGTTTTAGTATGTACCATTGTTTCGCGTTCTGTCCTGTGTTGATACTTTCAATACCCTATTAATATCCCCTTTGTTATGTCCATTCATCCACTTGTAAACCTCTATCATGTCACCCCTAACTCTTCGCCTTTCCAGTGAATGCAAATTAAGCTTTGTTAATCTTTCTTCATATGAAAGATTTCTAATTTGGGGAATTAACTTAGTCATCCTACGCTGGACACGTTCAAGTGAATTTATATCCATTCTATAATATGGCGACCAAAACTGAACTGCATAATCTAAATGGGGCCTAACGAGAGCAAGATATAGCTTGAGAACCACACCAGGTGTCTTGTTACTAACGCTGCGATTAATAAATCCGAGTGTCCGATTTGCCTTATTACGAACATTCATGCATTGATCCTTTTGTTTTAAATTCTTGCTAATTATAACTCCCAGATCCCTTTCGCAATCCGACTTCGCAATCTCAACACCATCTAGCTCGTATCTTGTAACTCTATCATCATTACCTAGCCTCAGAACTTTACATTTATCAGCATTAAACTGCATCTGCCAGTCCTTTGACCATTTCAAAACCCTATCCAGATCAACTTGAAGTGATAGTGAGTCCTCCTCCGAATTAATTTCCCTACCGATTTTCGTATCATCGGCAAATTTGCAAATGTTGCTACTCAAACCTGAATCTAAACGGCCATTTACAAATGGCCGTTTATGTTTAACAAACTTGTTATAATTTTATTCCAACACAGTTCAGGCAGTTGATAGTGGTATGGTTTGTGATGTTGTGTACCTTGACTTTAGCAAAGCTTTTTGATGCAGTGCTACTTGAAAGACTGATTAAAAAGAGTGAGGTTCACGGTATTGGTGGTTCTAAATTACGTTGAATTAGAGTATGGCTATACAAAAGGAAACAAAGAGTTAGTATAAATGGGGTTAAGTCAGAGCGGGAAAACGCTGTAAGTGGGGTGCCTCGTGGTTCTGCCCCGGGATCTCTGTTATTCATAAAATATATATAAATGATTTAAATTCAGGTATGAGAAGCAATATTTGCAAATTTGCCAATGATACAAAAATCAGGAGGGTAATAAACGGAAAAAAGACAAACTGTCACTTCAATATGATCTAAATAGGCTTTCAAAATGGCCAAAAGATTGCCAGATGCAGTTTAATGCTGACAAATATAAGGTTTGAGGCTAGTTAATGATTATAGAGTTAAAAGATACGAGCAAGATGCTGTTAAGAGTGCGAAGTCGGACTGCAAAAGGGATCTGGCAGATATAATTAGTAAGGAATTAAACCCAAAAAATCAATGCACTGTTCGTAATAATTCCATTAGATACGTTAGATCTGTTCATTCCATTAGATACGAGAGTACCTTAGAAACTTCCCATTCAGTCAGGTGCTGTCACAGTGAGAGGTTGTGTTAGCTGGAGCTCCGATTATAGTAGTGTTATTGCAGTAATAATGGAAGGATTAGTAAAGGAACTAGTGAATCTAGTTGGAGCTCTGAGGACAGAGCTGGATTCACTACGGGAGGAGGTTAGACAGCTGAAGCAACGTCAGGAAGAAACAAAGGAGGAGACCTCGTCTTGGCAAGTGGTAAAAGACAGGGGTCTTAAGAAGACCTTGGCAAAACCGACACCTAGCCTAAGGACTTCTAACGCATTTGATGTGTTAGAGGACGAGTGCTGTGGTGAACCTGTTGCTCAACGAGGAGCCAAAGGCAAAGTAACGAAGAACATTGAAACGCTGGTCCCTCAAACTGCTCGTAAGGAAAAGGGAGAATCAAAGCGAATTTTGGTTGTGGGAGATTCTCAGGTGAGATATTTAGACAGAACGTTTTGTGCCAGAGATAGGGGGAACAGATTAAGGGTGTGCTATCCGGGAGCTGGAATTGGTGATATTGTTGGAAACATGAATGATATTATGAAGGGAAATGGGAACAAACCCATTATTTGTTTAAGTGCAGGGGGTAATGATGTTGGGCGAGTTAGGAGTGAGGAACTAATACAAAGATTCAAGACAGCAATAGAATTAGTTAGGAGCAAGGGAGGAATCCCGATCATATGTGGCATTCTTCCAAGAAAGGGAGTGGGAAATGAATGGATGTCGAGGGCACTTGGTGTCAATTGCCGGCTGGAAAGATATTGCAAATCAAATGCAATATCTTTCATAGACAACTGGGAACACTTCTATGGAAGGAATGAAATGTATGCTCGTGATGGGGTGCATCTATCGAGAGCTGGGGTTGTTGCTGTTGCAAACTCGTTGGAAGAAGTGGTTAGAGGTGTTTGTTTGGGTTTAAACTGTTAGTAGATAGAGGTATGGGAATTGATTTGGAGGAAGGAGGTAATAAAAGCATGTGTTTGCGGGAGAAAGGAATTGGCAAAATGATCAGGGAAAGAGAAGGGCCTCAAAATAACAATTCACTTAGGGTATATTACACAAACAGTAGAAGTCTAAGAAATAAAATTAACGAATTAAATGCTCTTGTCTGCACAGAAAAAATAGATATTATTGCACTTACCGAAACGTGGATGAATGTAGATAATAGGGAACTATTAGCTGAATATCAAATAAATGGATTCAAACTATTTCACACAGATAGATATATTAGACGAGGAGGTGGAGTAGCCATATACGTTAGGGACAATTTGAAATGTAGTCTCAAAGAGGGAATCAAAACTGAGCCACACACAGAAACCATTTGGATAGAATTATACGAAAAAGCAAATAATATTACAATAGGAGTTATATATAGGCCACCAAATTTAGACAGAATGGAAGCAAAACATCTATGGGATGAAATATCTAGGGCAACTAGTTCTAACAGTATTTATGTCATGGGTGACTTTAATTTTAGTGGAATAAACTGGTTGAACAAAACAGGGAATAGTGAAGCAGAAGATTTTCTAGAATTAATTGACGATTGCTTTCTTACGCAACACATTAAGGAACCAACACGGGAAAACAATATTTTAGATTTATTGTTAACTAACAGGGAAACACAAATTAATGACATCGAAATAGGGAGTGAGCTAGGGAACAGTGATCACAAAGAAATCAGATTTAGCATAGAATGGAATAGACCTGTAGGAGAAAATTCTGTTAAAGTGCCAGATTTTCGAAAAGCTGATTTTAATAGCCTAAGAAACTTTTTGGGTCAAATTGATTGGAAAGTCTTGGGTATAGGGTGTGGGCCGGTCTTGGAGCGTGACATGAACCCAGCGATAGATGATGTAAATGGGGATTTCGATGTGGATTCAATATATAACTTATTTAAGAATATTCTAAACAAAGCACAGGAACGTAGTATACCACACAAATTGAATAGATCGATTACTAATGACCCAAAGTGGATAACAAAGAATTTGAAGAACCTTATAGGTAAAAAGAGAGCTTGGTACAAAAGGATTAAAAATGGGGAGGTCACTTTAGAACAGGAATTCGTACAACTGGTTAAAAATGTTAAAAAAGAGATAAGGAAAGCAAAAAGAAACTATGAAGTTCGCATAGCAGGGCAAGCAAAGACAAATCCTAAAGGGTTTTTTCAGTTATATCGAACTAAGACTAGGGAAAGGATAGGTCCATTAAAAACTGAGACAGGTCAAATAACAGATAGTGATGAAGAGATGAGTAGTATTTTTAACAAATATTTTGTATCTGTATTTACTAAAGAGGAACTTAACAATATGCCTTCAGCCGAACAAGTCTATGTGGGTGGGGACGAGGACAGGTTGACGAGTTTAGCAGTTACCAGGGAGGATGTTCTTAAACAAATAGTAAAACTCAAACCAAACAAATCCCCAGGGCCGGATGAAGTGTTTGCCAGGGTGCTGAAAGAATGCAAAGAGGAGCTTTGTGACCCACTGTCAATCATATTTAATAAATCAATAGAGTCAGGCAGAGTGCCAGAGTTTTGGAAAGTTGCTAATGTGATACCAGTTTTTAAGAAAGGAGATAGATCACTTGCGTCTAACTATCGACCAATTAGCCTAACGTCTATTGTGGGAAAGTTACTCGAATCTATAATAGCAAATAAAATTCGTCTTCATCTTGAAAAACATAAATTAATAATTGAGTCGCAACATGGTTTTATAAATGGCCGTTCATGTTTAACAAATTTGTTATCTTTTTATTCTAGCATAGTTGAGGCAGTTGATAGTGGTAAGGATTGTGATGTTGTGTACCTTGACTTTAGCAAAGCTTTCGATACAGTGCCACATGAAAGACTGATTAAAAAGATAGAGGCTCATGGTATTGGGGGTGCTATATTAAGCTGGATTAGGGCATGGCTATATCAAAGGAAACAGAGAGTTAGTATAAATGGAGTCAAGTCAGAGTGGGAAAATGTTGTAAGTGGAGTGCCTCAAGGCTCTGTCTTGGGACCTCTGTTGTTTATAATATATATAAATGATTTAGATTCAGGTTTGAGTAGCAACATTTGCAAATTTGCCGATGATACGAAAATCGGTAGGGAAATTAATTCGGAGGAGGACTCACTATCACTTCAAGTTGATCTAGATAGGGTTTTGAAATGGTCAAAGGACTGGCAGATGCAGTTTAATGCTGATAAATGTAAAGTTCTGAGGCTAGGTAATGATGATAGAGTTACAAGATACGAGCTAGATGGTGTTGAGATTGCGAAGTCGGATTGCGAAAGGGATCTGGGAGTTATAATTAGTAAGAATTTAAAACAAAAGGATCAATGCATAAATGTTCGTAATAAGGCAAATCGGACACTCGGATTTATTAATCGCAGCGTAAGTAACAAGACACCTGGTGTGGTTCTCAAGCTATATCTTGCTCTGGTTAGGCCCCATTTAGATTATGCAGTTCAGTTTTGGTCGCCATATTATAGAATGGATATAAATTCACTTGAACGTGTCCAGCGTAGGATGACTAAGTTAATTCCCCAAATTAGAAATCTTTCATATGAAGAAAGATTAACAAAGCTTAATTTGCATTCACTGGAAAGGCGAAGAGTTAGGGGTGACATGATAGAGGTTTACAAGTGGATGAATGGACATAACAAAGGGGATATTAATAGGGTATTGAAAGTATCAACACAGGACAGAACGCGAAACAATGGGTATAAATTGGATAAGTTTAGATTTAGGAAAGACTTGGGTAAATACTGGTTCAGTAACAGGGTTGTTGATTTGTGGAACCAATTGCCGCGTAACATTGTGGAGGTGGGGTCCCTCGATTGTTTTAAGCATGGGTTGGACATATATATGAGTGGGATTGGGTGGTTATAAATAGGAGCTGCCTCGTATGGGCCAATAGGCCTTCTGCAGTTACCTTTGTTCTTATGTTCTTATAAGTCAAATAGGTCATTCGGTTTTGTTTTTTCAATCGAAGCGTTAGTAACAAGACACCTGGTGTTATTCTTCATCTATATCTTGCTCTTGTTAGACCCCATTTAGATTAAGGGGGGTAGAAATAGCCTAAGCTACTCTATCCCTTTGAGCTTTATTTCTTCCTTATCTCAAAAAACATACTTGAACTTGATTTAGATTATGCAGTTTAGTTTTGGTCGCAATACTATAGAATGGATATAAATTCACTAGAACACGTCCAGCGTAGGATGACAAAGTTAATCTTGCAAATTATAAATCTGTCATATTAAGAAAGATTAACAAAGCTTAAATTACATTATTTAGAAAGGCAAAGAATTGGGGGTGACATGATAGAGATTTACAAGTGGATGAATGAACATAACAAAGTGGATATTAATAGGGTAATAAAATTATCAACACAAGAGAGAACACGAAACAATGGGCATAAATTGGATAAGTTTAGATTTAGGAAAGATCTGGGTAAATACTTGTTAAGTAACAGGGTTATTGACTTGTGGAACCAATGACCGAATAACATAAAAGAAATAGAATCCCTTGATTGTTTCAAGCGAAGGTTAGACACATATATGCGACTGGGTGGATATAAATAGGATATCTGCAGTTACCTTCATTCATATGTTATTATTTAATCCAAACAATTTCTTAGGCCATTTAAATTAGCTTTATCGGAAATCTGGCACTTTAACAGACTTTTCTCCTACAAATCTATTTCATTCTATGCTAAATATGATTTTTTGTGATCACTGTTCCCTAGCTTACTCACTATTTCGATGTCATTAATTTGTGTCTCCCTGTTAGTTACCACTAAGTCTTAAATATTATTTTCCCTCGTTGGTTCCTTAATGTGTTGCTTAAGAAAGCAAATGTCAGTTAATTCTAGAAAAACTTCTGCTTCATTATTCCCTGTTCTGTTAAGCCAGTTTATTCCACTAAAATTAAAGCACCCATGACACAAATACTGTTAGACCTAGATGATCTAGATATTTCATCACATAAATGATTTGCTTCCATTGTGAGGAGAGCTCATTTTGGATTCTAGGATGCCGAGTAAAAAAGGACGTTTGACTCAGCATCCCAAGGAGCAGGCCCCCATGACATAAAATTAAGCAGTCCCCGATTAAATATTTTCCACCTAACAGTTCCCTTTCTCGTAAACGTGGCAAGTGCGAGAGATGACGTCAAATATGAGTTCCAGCGGTACGCTTTCCGCTTCATCGTTCACGCCTGCTGTCTGAAGAGGCTGAAGGGAAATTCCCCCCCCCCCCTCCCCCCTTTTATATCCCGAGCCCGTGTAGCTGGGGTTCATCTGGTCCTCCAGCCGTCGTTGCCTATAAATAAACAATTATTTTACTTTTCAACTTTAATGAGTCAAGTGAAAGCATTATTAGTGGAGCATTACTACGTCCAAACTGCATAGTAAAACCATATATTAGCATTAAAAAACACGAGTCAGGAGTTTTAAAATTCATATTGTGCAATAAACTGGTTCTGACATTTTAATATATATTTTGATATAAATTAATTGTCTGTTTTACTTTTTGTGTGTGTGCATCCGTATGTCTGTTCAATAAGTATATAAGTTTGCAAATCCGCCACTGAGTATTTATTATGAAATTAGTTTAATTCATTTATTATGAACCCCAGGCCCAACCGGTAGTGAAAAGGATTACAGATTCACATAATGGGCTCAGGGACTGAACCCCACAATTCATTTAGCTAAGCAAGTTACAATCTTGGTGAGCTGGTTACAAAATTGTATTTTGTAATATATATAAGTGTATTGTTGAATATGACCGAAAGAGTACGATTAATAATTATAACACGAATCTTCTCAATATTTCTTACGTTCTTCTTCACTGTCGAGGGTCATTTATAAATTACCTCTCCAAAATTCATTCTTTATTTCTAGTCTGACGCCTGAACGCATTTCGTAATGCTTATTACATTTTCCAAGACTTAGTTTTTACATAAAATACATCATACTTATACTCGTTTTGGGTGAGGTGACAGAGCATATGCCAGAACACGAATCAATGGGTATGAAAATATAAGAATGAAAGTACCTGCAGAAGGCCTATTGGCCCATACTTCCTCCTGCTGCTTCTATGTTGGTTCGGTATCTTGAAGTGGGTAGAATTTAGGTGTGCATTAATTGGCTGTTGATTGCTGGTGTTGACTTTTTGATGTGTAGTGCCTCGCTGATGTCGAGTCTCCTGCTATCGCTGTATTTATCGATGATTTCTGTGTTACTTGTTAAGATTTCTCTGGTGATGGTCTGGTTGTTAGAAGAGATTATATGTTCCTTGATGGAGCCCTGTGGTTTGTGCGTTGTTAATCACATAGAAAGAGACGTTGTTGTCTTGCCTATATACTGAATTCTTTGAGGCTTACTGTCCCGAAGTGGGCATGTGAAGGCACAGACGACGTTGGTTTCCTTCAAGCCGTTCTGTTTGGGTCTGGGGAGCTTTTCATGAGTAGTTTGATCGTTTCTTTTTGTTGTAAATTGTCAATTGTATTTTCTGATTTTTGTCTGTAGGGATAACGTTCCTATTAATAATGTCTTTTAGGACACTTTTTTCTGTTTTATGAGCCGTCGGAAAAAGTTCCTGTAAAACTGTCTAATAGGGGTTACAAGTGTTGTGTTAGTTGACTCTTCTGAGGTTGCACAGCGTTTCACTTTTCTTTTTATGACGTCTTCAACGTGATCGTTAGAGAAGCCATTGTTGACTAGGACCTGCCTTACCCCTACAGAGTTTTTCATCGACTTGCTTCCATCCTGAGCTGTGACTGAAAACCCGATCAATGTAAGCGTTGACAACACTCCTCTTGTACCTGACTGGGCAGTCTAGTGATGAAAATACATTTGACAATTGACAATGATGAAAAACGTAATTTGACTATGTACTACCCTGGTGCCATCGGGGGATCAAAATGTTGCGGATAAAGTCCGAAATTTTGTTCTCTTTTGTAGGGTCTGGGTTGTGTAAAGGTTAGCGTATTAGTTATGCTCATGTGTGCGAACACCTGAGCTTCCTGTGTGAGTTCAAGTCACTTGTAGGGTCTGTGTGCCAGATGATATATATATATATATATATATATATATATATATATATATATATATATATATATATATATATATATATATATATATATATATATATATGTCGTACCTAGTAGCCAGAACGCACTTCTCAGCCTACTATGCAAGGCCCGATTTGCCTAATAAGCCAAGTTTTCATGAATGAATTATTTTTCGACTACCTAACCTACCTAACCTAACCTAACTTTTTCGGCTACCTAACGTAACCTAACCTATAAAGGTAGGTTAGGGTAGGTTAGGTAGGGTTGGTTAGGTTCGGTCATATAACTACGTTAATTTTAACTCCAATAAAAAAAAATTGACTTCATACATAATGAAATGGATAGCTTTATCATTTCATAAGAAAAAAATTAGAGAAAATGTATTAATTCATGAAAACTTGGCTTATTAGGCAAATCGGGCCTTGCATAGTAGACCGAGTACGACGTTCTGGCTACTAGAAATCATTGATAGATACAGTGACAACAGGCGGCTTGACATCTGCGAGGCACTACACATCAAGAAGTCAACACCAGCAATCAACAGCCAATTAACGCACTACTATATTCTACCCACTTCAAGACTCCGCTCCAATATAGAAACATCAAGAAATACGGGCCAATAGGCCTTCTGCAGTTACAGATCTATTCTTCCCTTATACCCATTGTTTCGTGTTCTGTGTTTGTTCTCACCTCACCCCAAACCATTGTAACATGTCACCTCACCCAAATGCAGGTATTTAAACTCTGTTCAGTTATAGTTGTTCTGTGTGTGAAAAAGTCTTTGAAAATGTAATAAGTTTTACGAAACGCGCTCAAGTGTCGCGTCAGACTAAGAAATAAAGAATGAATTTTGGAGAATTGATTTTTAATTTACCGTCATCAGTAAAAACAAACATAAGGAAAATTGAGAAAATTCGTGTTAGAATTATTAATCTTACTTTTTCGGTCATATTTAATAACATATGTCTACAGGAAAGACTGCTACCAAAATATACTAATATTAAAACGCACGACCCAGCAGCAAGGAATCAAGCCTTCACGATAAAATATCGCCAAGATCTGATTCGTAATCAGATACACAAGGCAGAAAATGATATCAAAGACAATAAAACGCAACTACTTCAGGCCACAAACGAATGGAGAAACAGCAACATCGACGAAAGTCTCCGCACCCGCATCGAACAACACCTCGACATCCTCACAGACCGACATCACCTCAGCACGGAAACAAGGATTATCAAGAAGCTAACAACACTATATGGAGGACCCATGGCAATTCCACGACCAAGAGACGGCTTCCTGAACCTTGCAGGTATCAACCTCACTGAGGACCAAGTCACTCTCCTAAATCTGGGTATAAACTGTCACGTTATGTCCAGACCAAGTGCGTTGGCCCGGAAAGTGGAGTTGGAGATCCTGTTGGACGACATATTTGACCTCGAAGCACAAAAGAAGGTCACCACCAAAGACACCTTACAAGCTGAAATTATCGCAGAAGGAGGAAAGAATCGAGGCAACTACAGAAGTACCATACTGACCCCCGAGCTCAAAGCGGCAGCCAAGAGCCTTCGTGAGAACAAGGAGATAGTTGTCAGGAGAGGCGACAAGTCGCCAATATACGTCATCCTTAAGAAAGACGAATATCTGGCGAAAATGAACCACATACTCTCTGACCAAACTAAATTCCAAAGGGTAACGAAGGACACTACAGCCGAATTGAAAAAAAGGTCAACAAGTTGATTGAAACTGTGAATGCCAAGAAATCCGGACTCCACCTGCCAAAGATTATTGGAGAATATAAACCTGGATATGCGTATGGAAACGTCAAGACGCATAAGCCTGGAAACCCACTTCGGCCAATTATCAGCCAGATACCCACACCCACGTACAGACTGGCGAAACGACTCAACGGCTTACTGACTCCTTATGTCCCGTGCAACTTCAGCCTGAAATCCCCGAAGGAATTTGTTGACTTACTGCGGGGAACACGGGCTACAGGGATAAGAGCATCGTTGGACGTAGAATCACTGTTCACCAACGTACCTGTGGATGAAACAATCGGGATGATAATGGACCGAGTGTATCGAGACCCGGCATGTACTCCCCTTGACATGCCAGAAAATATCCTGAGGAAACTACTCCAAGCTTGTACTAAGGAGGCACCCTTCTTGAGCCCGGATGGGCACATGTATAAGCAAGTAGATGGGGTCGCTATGGGTTCTCCCCTAGGCGTCCTGTTTGCAAACTTCTACATGGGTACTATTGAGGAAAAAGTCTTAGTCGACTTGAACTTGAAACCGGCCATATACTGCAGGTATGTTGACGACATTTTTACACAGGTACCTGATGTCAGACATCTGCAGGAGCTGAAAGAAGCGTTTGAGCAGAATTCTGTGTTACGTTTCACTTACGAGATGGAGAAGGATGGGAAGCTGCCCTTTCTAGATGTAACAGTCATGGAAAGGAGCGGAGGTTTCCACACTACAGTCTACACTAAGGAAACAAACATAGGAATGTGCCTAAATGCCAACAGTGACTGCCCAGATAGGTACAAGAGGAGTGTTGTTAACGCTTATGTCGACCGTGCTCTCAGCCACAGCTCAGAATGGAAGCAAGTCGACGAAGAACTCTGTAGAGTAAGGCAGGTCCTAGTCAACAACGGCTTCTCCAATGGTTTCATTGAAGACATCATAAGAAGGAAAGTGAAACGCCATGCAACCTCTGAAGATACAACTAACACAACACCTATACCCCCTATTAGACTATTTTACAGGAACTTCTTCTCCACAGCTCATAAAACGGAGGAAAGGGTCCTGAAAGATATTGTTAATAGAAACGTTATCCCTACAGACAAAAATCAGAAGATACAATTGACGATTTACTATAAAACCAAGAAAACTGCCAACCTACTCATGAGAAACTCTCCAGACACAAAGCAGAACGCTTTGAAAGAGACCAATGTCGTCTATGCCTTCAAATGCCCACTTGGGGACTGTAAGCCCCAAAGAACTCAATATATAGGCAAGACAACAACATCTCTTTCCAGGCGATTAACGATGCATAAGCAACAGGGCTCTATCAAGGAACATATAATCTCTTCCCACAACCAAACCATCACCAGAGAAATCTTAACAAACAACACAGAAATCATTGATAGATACAGCGACAACAGGCGGCTTGACATCTGCGAGGCACTACACATCAAGAAGTCAACACCAGCAATCAACAGCCAATTAACGCACTACTATATTCTACCCACTTCAAGACTCCGCTCCAATATAGAAACATCAAGAAATACGGGCCAATAGGCCTTCTGCAGTTACAGATCTATTCTTCCCTTATACCCATTGTTTCGTGTTCTGTGTTTGTTCTCACCTCACCCCAAACCATTGTAACATGTCACCTCACCCAAATGCAGGTATTTAAACTCTGTTCAGTTATAGTTGTTCTGTGTGTGAAAAAGTCTTTGAAAATGTAATAAGTTTTACGAAACGCGCTCAAGTGTCGCGTCAGACTAAGAAATAAAGAATGAATTTTGGAGAATTGATTTTTAATTTACCGTCATCAGTAAAAACAAACATAAGGAAAATTGAGAAAATTCGTGTTAGAATTATTAATCTTACTTTTTCGGTCATATTTAATAACATATGTCTACAGGAAAGACTGCTATATACCAAAATATATATATATATATATATATATATATATATATATATATAATATATATAATATATATATATATATATACTATATATATATATATATATACATAATA
>WNGS01088115.1:0-10958 GCA_020271785.1 Procambarus virginalis
AAGCATCACTGAAAGTACTCAGAGTTGGGTAACGATGTGTATCAGTGCTATACCGACGGCTCTGTAGAAGAAGGTGGGACGATGTACCGGATGTGCATGTAATATATTTGAACAATCTACTCTCGTACATACAGCAATGAAGCGCGTCAATGACTGGGCAAGTACAACTCAAACCGAACTTGCAGGCATATACCTTGCCACTGAATTTTTAAAAGACAAAGGCAGTGGACTTATATACTGTGACTCGCAGAGTGCACTCCTGGCATTGAACGCACATATTAGTGACACCCAGAAAATAGTCAGTGATATTCGAATGAATGTTTTAGCTGCTAAAGAAAACAGATTTGAAATTAAATTCCTATGGATACCATCACATGTTGGCATCTCAAGGCATGACACTGTTGATATGCTTGCAAAGACAGCCTGTAGAAAACCAGTGGTAGAAATTGATATGGGTATTTCATTAGCAGTGACAAAGAGAATACTTAAACAAATATCTAATGAAGATCTCACCGACCTAACAAATTCACAAAGACCTGAAAGCTGTAGCATTAAATATTATGATAGATATCGTGAGGAAACATTCACATATGGGACTAATAGAACAAGAACCCGGCAATGTGATGTTATAGTGGCCAGAATACGCCTGGGATATAGACGTATCTGGCAGCTTTCTCAAAACCCAAATGTCGAGTACACAATGTGTCAACTTTGTGAAAGAGAAAACATGCACTCTCTTGAACATTATATTGTAGAATGTCCCATACTGGCTGACTTTCGCCCCCCTGGGCTAAGGTATGCTGAACTTTGTAATTACTATATGAGTACTGGAACACTTGATGATATATTGGACTTGTACCCAAGATTGACCATGTAATAGATTAATTATACAATGTATGTGATGTAACTATATAACCTGAGCTTGTAAAAGCACCTTAATCGCCTTCAGTGATTAAGTGCTTAATTGCACACTAGTTTCTTTATCAGCTATCTCACCCTGTCAGAGTAAATGAGATAAATGTCTGTGAATGCATGTGTGTATATATGTATATGTGTGTGTATGTGTATGTATGGGTATAAAGTATATATGGAAGCTGATCAGAATTACATTTCACCTTTGTAAATGTACATTAATGACACTGTGTAGATGACACATCGAACACTTTATGTAAGGCATACATAAATCTGTGTATCTATGTATTTACGTATATAGGTTAGCTTAGCATTTTTAAAAGCACCGACTCACCTTCAGTGGTTGATTGTTCAATAAACCCTTGAACTATATGTTTAACCCTGTCTATGGAGGACAGAAGAAAATGTATATATGCTAGTTAGCATTGTTAATGTGTGGCCACGTCTGTGGTAGAAAACAATAAAAAAAAAAAAAAAAAAAAAAAAAAAAAAAAAAAAAAAAAAAAAAAAAAAAAAAAAACTACACATAAGGGACATAACTGGCAAACCCCTCACAGTGTTCAAGAGAGAACTGGATAAGCACCTCCAAAGGATACCTGATCAACCAGGCTGTGACTCATACGTCAGGCTGCGAGCAGCCGCGTCCAACAGCCTGGTTGATCAGTCCAGCAACCAGGAGGCCTGGTCGATGACCTGGCCGCGGGGACGATAAGCCCCGGAAGCACCTCAAGGTATCCTCAAGGTAAGGTAAGGTAAGGTATACAACCGCCTAACCGGAGAGTCATGTGCATCCTTCACCTACAATAAGCAAATATTTGGTTACTTTGTAACAATCGAGGCTTGTTGTAAAAATTATCCAGAATGGTTATCTACACAAGGGAGAATGGGAAGCTGGACCCGCGTGGGAGCATCCCCCAGGGACTTAGCAGTGGAAATAACCGCCTTTGTTCCCAAGCTTCATAATGAATCTTTCTACAGTATTCACTTACTTCAGTCATTAACCTTCAGAAATTAAATAGGAGAAATTAACCTTCAGTCATTTTGCGTTCAAATTGCATTGTATAGTACTACTGTTCATAATATCAAGAGTATTCTCATTATTAGAAGGAGTTTAAGTCACCATCAGTGACGTCACAAGCAAGAACTAGGTTGTGACGCGGAGTGACCGGAGGTCATAGGTCACGAGGTTCCATGTCCTCTATTTCTCAAAGGTCAAATAGCTATGTTGTAATTGGGAATAGCTCTTCCTTAAGATGTTTGTGTAATTTAACTTCAGTACAATAAATCAATCAATCCGGATAATTCAGTACGACAAACGGTTATGGAAAATTATGTAGTGTTTTTTTTTCAGAATGTTTGAACACAGGAGAGGCGGACCAATATAAACATTGACACTTATAGTGAGTGCGAACACTTAGCTGTACAGTCAGCTGAAACCTGTGATATAGTTATAGGATTTTTTTTATATTTTAGATACATGTAATAAAAATTAGGTGTGTTCCTTAGTATGTCGAGGTTGACATTGATTGGGGAGTGGATAGTACACGGATGTGAACTTGATAGTTCAGTAGTACGCTCCCGGATGACTGAAAGTTCAGTCTGACGATATAACTTTTATGCTTTGGAAGAAGAACCAAGAAGATTTTAATAGCTAGTCTTTGATGTTAGAGTAGGGACATGTTATTTAGCTATGTCAGTAAGGGTAGGATGTATGTTTCCTGATGTGGAGGATTGCTGTCAGTTGACAGCTGAGAAATTTTATGAAGTTGAACATGTTTATTATGATGATGTTGGACACTCTAATGATTGTCAAAATTTTAGTTAGGTTAGCTTTTGTTTGTGGCAATGAGTTAAATTGTGGGTTTGGATACTAAACCTCGTTAGTTTTAACAAATTAACAAGGTTTACTAAGTGCTTGTGCGGGGGGTTGTAACAATCGAGGCTTGTTGTAAAAATTATCCAGAATGGTTATCTACACAAGGGAGAATGGGAAGCTGGACCCGCGTGGGAGCATCCCCCAGGGACTTAGCAGTGGAAATAACCGCCTTTGTTCCCAAGCTTCATAATGAATCTTTCTACAGTATTCACTTACTTAGAGAAATTAACCTTCAGTCATTTTGCGTTCAAATTGCATTGTATAGTACTACTGTTCATAATATCAAGAGTATTCTCATTATTAGAAGGAGTTTAAGTCACCATCAGTGACGTCACAAGCAAGAACTAGGTTGTGACGCGGAGTGACCGGAGGTCATAGGTCACGAGGTTCCATGTCCTCTATTTCTCAAAGGTCAAATAGCTATGTTGTAATTGGGAATAGCTCTTCCTTAAGATGTTTGTGTAATTTAACTTCAGTACAATAAATCAATCAATCCGGATAATTCAGTACGACAGAGGTTAATTGTTATAACTTAAGCCTGGCAAAGTAACTTAGATACTAGCGGAAGAATACAGATCTAGGCCTCTGGATAGAGGAGAGAGAGGACAGAGGAGTGTGGTTTCAGCAGCAACTGGGAGAGGTCATCCATCTCGCCTCTTCCCCAAGGCAACACAACATCTAGCTGTCTATAGGAGGTAAAAGTTGCTTGGAGTTTCTTAGGGATAGGTCACTCATTGCCGTTAAATTTATAGTCAGGGCATATTCAGTTAGGGCGTGTTCAAGTAGGGAGTGCTCAATTATTTAGATTTTGCTTAATTTTTGAATAAATTAATTAGCTTAATGTGTATTTTTATTATTTCCATTTTCTTTTGTGAATTGTCCTTGTCACGTGGTTCCCACGTGGCCGAATTGAATTGGGCGCCGATTCTAACACCGAATCAGGATTATTACTCCTGTTGATTTTAATTAACTACACACGTAAGATCCAGGGTTTATTTGTACTAGTGGGGAATCAAGCCCCAAGGTTGATTGTTTAGCGTGGTCGATCCAGATCTCGATCATTGCGCATTTTGGTTACTGATCTGGTGGTGGCGGCGGAAAGGAGATCCTAGAACTTAGCTAGAAGTCTATTTTCACGTCATACTGGTTGTAGAATCTCAAGTCGGTAAATCGTCTTGAGACCACGTGGCGTGGAGTCTGCTCGAGTAAAAGTCTTGGGGTCCCTTGGTTAAGAACTAAAGTAAAGAACACGGGTAAAGAGAGAAAAAGAGGGTAGAAGGAAGAGAGAACCCGTCCCGTGTTACAACTTTGCTAAGATTCCTGGCAGCGCATCATTATGAATAAAGTACTTGCGTATTTCTTGGACTCCATTGATGGTGTTATCTCTGAATTCTGCGAATTTCTTTTTCGCATTCCCTTATATAATGACGCAAAGTATGCGAATAGTTAAATTTGCTCAATGAATTTGTGTTAGTTTGCTAATGTAATTGTATGGGGTTTGCATAAGTTTGTTGAGAATATAATTGAATGCTGGTTTAGTTCATTTATTATGAATCCCATACCTATCTTGTGGGGCGGGTAGTGGGAAGGGTTACCACGGCGGATAATGGACTCTGGCAATGAACCCAACAATTCATTTTGGCTCAAGCAAGAAAACAAACAAAAAATGGGTAAACGAAATTGCCAAATTTTATTTGTGCAAGTTTGAAAATGTGATTGTAAGTTTTTTTTTTTTTTGCACAAGTTTGAGCATATATAATTGAATGTTAGTTTTAATTCATTTATTAATGCAGCCTCTATTCCCATCTTGCGGGCAATAGCGGAAAGGGGCTGCAGCGATGCATAATGGGCGTCAGAGTCAGAACCTACACAATTCATTTCGCTAAAGCAAGTTTTCGCAATTTTAATGAGCTAGTTTTTTTTGAAAAATCCATTGGTCATTGTCACACATCAACAATGGGGCACGAGAAAGACCGCAAGTGCAGTTTCTAAATTAAAACCAAGACTGGGATATGTGGAGAGATAGTGTCATAATTTATCTGTTTTTCCTGCGCACCGCCGCCCATCCAGTGGGGGGCTAAGCTGAGCAGTAGTAACATCTAGAAGTCTGCTGCTTTTATTGGATGATCCATAGATGTGTACTGGCTTGCTAAGATGCACCTTGCATCATCGCATTAGTAGCAGTTTCTAAATTAAACAATTAGCATATGTAAAGAGCTAGTCTAACAATTTATATGTTTTTATTTTGTATTTTTTTATCAGGCTCACTGACCCTCTATCCAGCGGACTGCGGCTGGATGGGTTGCAATTGAGCCAAAAACAGTTGGTCAGGGCGAGATACGGCTTCATTTAGAGGCTGATCTAACAATTTATATGTTTTTATTTTATCCGGCCTACTGCCCTTCTATCCAGAAGACTTCGGCTGGATGGGTTACAATTGAGCCAAAAACAGTTGGTCAGGGCGAGATACAGCCTCATTTAGAGAAATTTACTATGTCCAAAAAGCTTGAACGTCGGGAACTGAACGCGGGCCTGCACGAGAGTCGTTCTTGGCACTCAAATGTTTAGAGATTAAAATCTCTATAATGAGAGGGGGCAACTAAGATACTGTCATGTTCACAGAAAATGGTACTATCCGTTTTCTATGTGCGGCGGCTGGACGCCACTAGACTAGAGAGAAGGTAAACAGCGCACAGGACGCCTGCCAAGCTTGGGAGCTACTCTATCATGTAATCGTCTTTTAAGTATTAAAGTCAGTAACCAGGAATGACTTTACATCAACCTTACTACCAAGACTATCTCAGCTATACACAGACACCACACTGTCGACGAGGATGAACTGGGAACGCAGGTATTTTGTTCAACAAAACACAAGGAAGGAGCATGCTGTCTCGCCCAGAGGAGGAAGGAGAAGCTGTCTGTGAGCACCATACCCGATGCTGTATGCAACCCCATGCTGTGTGCTGACTGTTGCTGTGTGCTGATTGTTGCTGTGTGCTGGCCGTTGCTGTGTGCTGGCCAATGCTGTGTGCTACCCAAGCTGTGCTGAGTGTTGCTGTGAGAGAGGAATCTGCCGACGCTGTGTACGAAACGACGCTTTGATGCAGTGTACAAAACCCGATGTTTTGGTTACGAAACGACGCTTCGTGCTACAAAATTCTTCACGCTGTGAACCTACTGCTGCCTACTGCTGCCAACTGCTGACAACTGCTGCCTACTGCTGTACCAACTGCTGCCTACTGCTGCCAACTGCTGCCAATTGCTGTACCAACTGCTAACAACTGCTGTGTTGCTGTGAGTAGGAACAACACATGTACACAAGGGCTAGGTAAGAAGTCAGTTGCTGCTGTGTTGTGCACTGTTGTGAACTTTTGCATTAAAATGCTTGTGTGCTTTGCAAAATTAAAGTAATTACAGTGAATTCTTAAATAACATATACAGTGCAGTAAGTGTTATATATTCTGAGGAACATTTTAAGTGATAAGTTTAAATTTATTCAGTAAAAATGGCAAATATACCTCAGTTTCCTGCATTTGATCCTGACTGTGACCAGACAAACCTGTCACAGAGGTGGGTCAAATGGCTTAAAAGGTTTGAAAATTTGTTGATAGTTTCTGACATCAAAAGTGCTGAAAGAAAGCGTGCTTTCTGCTTCATTATGCAGGTGATAGAGTTTGTGATATCTTTGATACACTGAAAGACACTGGTGGTGCCAAAGATTATGACACTGCCAAGGCCAAATTAACTGAGCATTTCAAACCAAGGCAAAATACTGCTATGGAAATTATGCATTTCAGGAGAGCAAAACAACTCTCTAATGAAACTGTTGATCAATACCATACACGTCTGCAGGGTTTAGCAGCCCACTGTGAGTTTGCTGATGTTGACAACGAAATCAAACAGCAAATAATTGAAACATGCACATCTACACGTCTTCGTCGAAGAGCTCTAGAACTTGTTGATGATGAAAGTTCTCTTAACAAGATACTGGATATGGCTCGTCGAATGGAAGATGCTGCACGTGATGCTCGTGCCATGGAGTGCAGTGCCAACAACGGTTCTGCCACTGTTACTAACAGTCATGAAGTATGTAAGGTTCAGGGAGTACACCATGATCATAGAAGATATCATGCCAAACCTAACATTAAATTGAGCCGAGAACCACATCACAACTGGAGTCATGGAACAAGACTCAAGCAGTCACAACGACTCACATCAGAGGTTGTCAATAATAAATGTTACAATTGTGGAGGAGACTACCCACACCAAGATAATGTTTGTCCTGCACAAGGTAAGAAGTGCTATGAGTGTAGAAAACTAAATCATTTTGGTGCTATGTGTCGTTCCGCACTAAAGAAACCACAATCAATAAATAAAAGCAATGTACGAGGATCAAGTCATAGGAGTCGAGGTGGCAAACACAATATTGCACCTCAAATCAAGAATGTTAATAATATACAAGACAACATTTCATTACAACCAGTCTCAGATGACAGTGAATGTGATTATATTTATGGAGTACAATCAATCACAAAATGGAATGATCTTCCAAACAACCCAGAGACTATAGTATACATTGCTGGCATTTGTCTCAAAATTCTCATTGACACTGGATCAAACATTGACACCATTGCTGAGTGCCACTATGAAAAATTTAAAAAACAGTTCCCAAAGCTTGAAAACTATAATGGCAAAGCCACTGCCTATGCTTCAAAGGTAGCCTTACCAGTGATTGGAACTTTCACTGCAGAGATTAAGTCAAAGAATGCAATGCTCATTACTACATTCCATGTTGTTAGGAATGCAAAGGAGTCTTTACTCAGTTACAAGACTTCAACCAAATTGGGGCTACTTCAGCTTTCTAATGCTGTAGCAGTGGAATCTGCAAACAATGTTGATGCTATTGTTGCTGAATTTTCTGATCGGTTTAAATCCATAGGTTGTTATACTGATAGCAAGGTACATCTGCATATCAACCCAGATGTAATTCCAGTTGCCCAACCACATCGCCGACAACCATTCCATACTCGCAAGAAAGTCGATGCCGAACTGGATAGGCTGATAGAACTAGATATCATTGAACCGGTAACAGGCCCAACACCATGGGTAAGCCCAATTGTCACTCCACCAAAGCCGAAGAATCCAGATGAGATACGCATTTGTGTAGACATGCGTGTTCCCAACAAGGCAATAATGCGTGAACGCCATCCTACACCCACTGTAGATGATATGATCTACCGCTTGAATGGTGCAACTGTATTCAGCAAGTTAGATTTAAACAAGGGCTATCATCAGCTTGAACTTGATGATGAGAGTCGATTCATCACAACGTTTACGACACATCGAGGTCTGTATAGGTACAAGCGCCTGAGTTTTGGTATTAACAGTGCTGCTGAAGTATTCCAGCACATCATCAGCCAGGTATTGCAAGATATACCTAATGCTGACAACATGTCTGATGACATCATTGTTTATGGCCGTACCCAAGCTGAACACGACAAAGCTCTTCGTGCAACATTGCAACGCTTACGAGAAAAGAATTTGACGCTAAGCCGAGCAAAGTGTGAGTTCAATCAACATAAATTGAATTCTTTGGACATGTACTTAGTGACAAAGGTCTGTCTCCAGATCCTAAGAAAGTTGCAGATATCAAGAATGCTGCACCTCCTTCAACATCCACTGAAGTACATAGTTTTCTGGGAATGGCAAACTACTGTTCTCGCTTCATTCCAGATTTTGCTACCATTACGAAGCCTCTACGTGAGCTCCTGAAGAAAAATGCATCATGGTACTGGAGCGATGTCGAGCAAAATGCATTTGATGCTGTGAAAGATGCACTAGTAGAAAATGCGACTGCTGCATACTTTGATCCATCAATGGACACTGAGTTAACGGTGGATGCTAGTCCTGTTGGTTTAGGTGCTGTGTTAGCCCAACACAAACCTGGTCAACCAGATTCAAGAGTAGTAATTGCCTATGCCAGCCGTTCTCTCACAGATGTTGAGCAACGATACAGTCAGACAGAGAAGGAAGCTCTTGCTCTTGTATGGGGCTGTGAACACTTCAATGTGTATCTGCTTGGTGCACCCTTTACCACGATAGTCACTGACCACAAACCGTTGGAGACCATCTTCAATAATCCAAAGTCCAAACCACCAGCTCGCATTGAGAGATGGGCTCTTCGTCTGCAACCATACAACTTTACGGTGAAATACAAGCCAGGTGCAGGCAATCCCGCTGATTACATCAGTCGACATCCTGCCAACAGTTTCACCATCACCAAGCATCAGCAAGTTGCCGAGGAATATGTACACTCTGTAACCTGTGATGCAGTCCCTAAGGCTCTCACTCTTGATGAAATCCGTACTGCAACCCTAGAGGACCCAACTCTGCAAGCAACAGTGGATGCATTGACTAAGAAAAAGTTTCCACGCATCCCACCCTCAGGAGTTGACCAAGATGCATTCAAAGCACTTGAACGCATCCAGACAGAATTAAGTGTTACGCAACAACGCGACACCGTGCTGCGAGGTACTCGTATCGTCATTCCAGCTGTTCTCCAGCAACGTGCTCTGAAGCTTGCACATCAAGGACACCAAGGTCTTGTAAGGACCAAACAGCTGCTACGAGAAAAGGTGTGGTTTCCTGGCATTGATCGTCAAGCTAAGGACATGCATGATGCCTGTGTCCCTTGCCAAGCTGCAGTGGATACTTCAAGACCAACACCTCTACAACCTTCACCACTACCTGCTGCACCATGGATGGAAGTATCGATGGATTTCTGTGGACCGCTACCAACTGGAGAGTACTTGATGGTAGTCATTGATGATCACTCACGTTATCCAGAAGTAGAAATCATCACTTCCACATCTGCAAAGGCTGTCATCCCGAAACTCGACAAGATCTTTTCAAACTTTGGCATTCCTGAAGTTGTCAAGACGGACAATGGACCGCCATTTAATGGACAAGACTTTGTCAACTTTGCTGAGCATATTGGATTCAAACACCGCCGTGTGATGCCACTACATCCTCAAGCAAATGGAGAAGTAGAGAGATTCATGCAACCTCTCATGAAAGCTGTACGCTGTGCTCATGCCGAAGGACGATCCTGGAAACAAGCTATGTATGCTTTTCTCAGGAACTACCGTGCAACACCGCATGGAACACTGGGCAAGTCGCCTGGCGAACTTTTATTTGGACGTCCTATGAGAATCGCACTACCTGTCATGCCAGCCAAGGTAACGGATAAACGTCTCGCTCAGAAGGATGCACTAGCCAAGGGCAAAATGAAAATTGCTCATGATCAACGTGCAAAGGAACAATTCATAAAGGTTGGAGATACTGTTCTCGTTAAAAAGAAAAAAGAGGGAAAGCTAGATATGCCGTATGATACAAAACCATATAAAGTGATTAGTGTAAAAGGAACTATGGTAACAGCGAGTAATAGAGATCATAGTATAACACGTAATATGGCTTATTTCAAAGTGATTCCAAATAGTGTAGAAAATGATGAAGTGCAAAGTCGTGCAAAGAAAAAGAAAAAATGAGTTATAACTCGATAAACAATTCATCGAGGGATATTCTTGTATTTAAGGACTCTCGTCCAAAACGTCATGTTAAACGCCCTACACGATATGATGATTAATTGTGTTCCTATGTAATGCAAAGTATTTACTTGTTATGCTGAACTAAATTTAATATTGTTTGAATAATGCAGATCTCTCATTCAATATTTTGTAACTTTGTATTACAGTTTCTTTCATGTTTGTTTAACATTGCATATGTATTTTTAACATTGAAATCCTTTGTGGTAAAGATTGTTTAAATTCTTTGTGTGTTAATTAATGTTAAATGTATGCAATATCTCTTGATATGTTAATAACTTACTTTGTGTCAATAACTTTGCTTTGTGCTACAAGCATGGTAGACATCCTGTATTCATTCTTTTTAAAGAAAAGGAGGGATGTCATGTTCACAGAAAATGGTACCATCCGTTTTCTGTGCGGCGGCTGGACGCCACTAGAGAGAGAAGTAAACAGCGCACACAGGACGCCTGCCAAGCTTGGGAGCTACTCTATCATGTAATCGTTTTTAGTATTAAAGTCAGTAACCAGAATGACTTTACATCAACCTTACTACCAGACTATCTCAGCTATACACAGACACCACC
>WNGS01088118.1:4274-15804 GCA_020271785.1 Procambarus virginalis
CAGCCTCCAGTACACACATCACACAGCCTCCAGTACACACCATCACACAGCCTCCAGTACACACATCACACGCCTCCAGTACACACATCACACAGCCTCCAGTACACACATCACACAGCCTCCAGTACACACATCACTCAGCCTCCATACACACATCATCACAGCCTCCAGTACACACATCACACAGCCTCCAGTACACACATCACACAGCCTCCAGTACACACATCACACAGCCTCCAGTACACACATCACAGCCTCCAGTACACACATCACACAGCCTCCAGTACACACATCACTCAGCCTCCAGTACACACATCACACAGCCTCCAGTACACACATCACACAGCCTCCAGTACACACATCACACAGCCTCCAGTACACACATCACACAGCCTCCAGTACACACATCACTCAGCCTCCAGTACACACATCACTCAGCCTCCAGTACACACATCACTCAGCCTCCAGTACACACATCACTCAGCCTCCAGTACACACATCATCAGCCTCCAGTACACACACAGCCTCCAGTACACACACAGCCTCCAGTACACACATCACTCAGCCTCCAATACACACATCACACAGCCTCCAGTACACACATCACACAGCCTCCAGTACACACATCACTCAGCCTCCAGTACACACATCACTCAGCCTCCAGTACACACATCACTCAGCCTCCAGTACACACATCACACAGCCTCCAGTACACACATCACACAGCCTCCAGTACACACATCACACAGCCTCCAGTACACACATCACACAGCCTCCAGTACACACATCACACAGCCTCCAGTACACACATCACTCAGCCTCCAGTACACACATCATTCAGCCTCCAGTACACACACAGGCTCCAGTACACACATCACTCAGCCTCCAGTACACACACAGCCTCCAGTACACACACAGCCTCCAGTACACACACAGCCTCCAGTACACACACAGCCTCCAGTACACACACAGCCTCCAGTACACAATCACTCAGCCTCCAGTACATACATCACTCAGCCTCCAGTCACACATCACTCAGCCTCCAGTACGCACATCACTCAGCCTCCAGTACAACATCACACAGCCTCCAGTACACACACAGCCTCCAGTACACACATCACACAGCCTCCAGTACACACACAGCCTCCAGTACGCACATCACTCAGCCTCCAGTACACACATCACACAGCCTCCAGTACACACATCACACAGCCTCCAGTACACACACAGCCTCCAGTACGCACATCACTCAGCCTCCAGTACACACATCACTCAGCCTCCAGTACACACATCACTCAGCCTCCAGTACACACATCACTCAGCCTCCAGTACACACATCACTCAGCCTCCAGTACACACATCACACAGCCTCCAGTACACACATCACACAGCCTCCAGTACACACACAGCCTCCAGTACGCACATCACTCAGCCTCCAGTACACACATCACACAGCCTCCAGTACACACACAGCCTCCAGTACACACATCACTCAGCCTCCAGTACACACATCACTCAGCCCCCAGTACACACATCACACAGCCTCCAGTACACACATCACACAGCCTCCAGTACACACATCACACAGCCTCCAGTACACACATCACACAGCCTCCAGTACACACACAGCCTCCAGTACACACTCAGCCTCCAGTACACACACAGCCTCCAGTACACACATCACTCAGCCTCCAGTACACACATCACACAGCCTCCAGTACACACACAGCCTCCAGTACACACATCACTCAGCCTCCAGTACACACATCACACAGCCCCCAGTACACACATCACACAGCCTCCAGTACACACACAGCCTCCAGTACACACTCAGCCTCCAGTACACACACAGCCTCCAGTACACACACAGCTTCCAGTACACACATCACTCAGCCTCCAGTACACACATCACTCAGCCTCCAGTACACACACAGCCTCCAGTACACACATCACACAGCCCCCAGTACACACATCACACAGCCTCCAGTACACACACAGCCTCCAGTACACACTCAGCCTCCAGTACACACACAGCCTCCAGTACACACACAGCCTCCAGTACACACATCACTCAGCCTCCAGTACACACATCACTCAGCCTCCAGTACACACACAGCCTCCAGTACACACATTACTCAGCCTCCAGTACACACATCACACAGCCTCCAGTACACACACAGCCTCCAGTACACACATCACTCAGCCTCCAGTACACACATCACTCAGCCTCCAGTACACGCACAGCCTCCAGTACACACATCACTCAGCCTCCAGTACACACATCACTCAGCCTCCAGTACACACATCACACAGCCTCCAGTACACACAGAGCCTCCAGTACACACATCACTCAGCCTCCAGTACACACACAGCCTCCAGTACACACATCACTCAGCCTCCAGTACACACACAACCTCCAGTACACACATCACTCAGCCTCCAGTACACACATCACTCAGCCTCCAGTACACACACAACCTCCAGTAAACACATCACTCAGCCTCCAGTACACACATCACTCAGCCTCCAGTACACACACAGCCTCCAGTACACACATCACTCAGCCTCCAGTACACACATCACTCAGCCTCTAGTACACACACAACCTCCAGTACACACATCACTCAGCCTCCAGTACACACATCACTCAGCCTCCAGTACACACATCACTCAGCCTCTAGTACACACACAACCTCCAGTACACACATCACACAGCCTCCAGTACAAGAGGACACCACAGGAGGGAGACCAACACAAGAGGACACCACAGGAGGGAGACCAACACAAGAGGACACCACAGGAGGGACACCAACACAAGAGGACACCACAGGAGGGAGACCAACACAAGAGGACACCACAGGAGGGAGACCAACACAAGAGGACACCACAGGAGGGAGACTAACACAAGAGGACACCACAGGAGGGAGACCAACACAAAAGGACACCACAGGAGGGAGACCAACACAAGAGGACACCACAGGAGGGAGACCAACACAAGAGGACACCACAGGAGGGAGACCAACACAAGAGGACACCACAGGAGGGAGACCAACACAAGAGGACACCACAGGAGGGAGACCAACACAAGAGGACACCACAGGAGGGAGACCAACACAAGAGGACACCACAGGAGGGAGACCAACACAAGAGGACACCACAGGAGGGAGACCAACACAAGGGGACACCACAGGAGTTAGACCAACACAAGAGGACACCACAGGAGAGAGACCAACACAAGAGGACACCACAGGAGGGAGACCAACACTAGGGGACACCACAGGAGGGAGACCAACACAAGAGGACACCACAGGAGGGAGACCAACACAAGAGGACACCACAGGAGGGAGACCAACACAAGGGGACACCACAGGAGGGAGACCAACACAAGAGGACACCACAGGAGGGAGACCAACACAAGAGGACACCACAGGAGGGAGACCAACACAAGAGGACACCACAGGAGGGAGACCAACACAAGAGGACACCACAGGAGGGAGACCAACACAAGAGGACACCACAGGAGGGAGACCAACACAAGAGGACACCACAGGAGGGAGACCAACACAAGGGGACACCACAGGAGGGAGACCAACACAAGAGGACACCACAGGAGGGAGACCAACACAAGAGGACACCACAGGAGGGAGACCAACACAAGAGGACACCACAGGAGGGACACCAACACAAGAGGACACCACAGGAGGGAGACCAACACAAGGGGACACCACAGGAGGGAGACCAACACAAGAGGACACCACAGGAGGGACACCAACACAAGAGGACACCACAGGAGGGAGACCAACACAAGAGGACACCACAGGAGGGAGACCAACACAAGAGGACACCACAGGAGGGACACCAACACAAGAGGACACCACAGGAGGGAGACCAACACAAGAGGACACCACAGGAGGGAGACCAACACAAGAGGACACCACAGGAGGAAGACCAACACAAGAGGACACCACAGGAGGGACACCAACACAAGAGGACATGTCCCACAGCTCTCGTCCACTGTCCGGGGGGGGGGCACCTCTCCCCTAAGATATGCATTACATTACATGCAAAATATAATTGTTACATACACTGTATAACTCTCGTGGTAAACCCAGAGTCGCTCCACACTCCAGGTTAAAAATACTTACCTCTATAGTATAATAATAATAATAATAATAATAATAATAATAATAATAATAATAATAATAATAATAATAATAATAATAATAATAATAAACAATGATAAATTTTATATTTAAGATATTCTTTTCACAAGAGACAACAGCTATACCTGGAGTTTACCTGGACAGGGTTTTGAGACATCTACTCCCCATGCCAGATTTGAGGCCAGGTTCGACTTGTGATCATTTGATCCATCAGGTTGTTGCTTGGAGTGGCCCGCAGGTTCATCATGGCCACTACAACTAGCTTGGTCCGGCACTTCTTGCAAGAACGTATCTAAGTGCCTCTTAAATACATCCACTTTTGTTCCTGTAATATTTCTAGTGCTTGCTGGGAGGGTGTTGAACAGCCGCGGACCTCTGATGTTCAGTGTTCTCTGATTGTGCCTATGGCACCTCTACTCCTCACTTGTTCTATTCTGCGTTTCCTTCCGTACCTTTCGCTCCAGTATGTTGTTATTCTACTGAGCAAATTTGGGACCTGGCCCTCCAGTATCTTCCATGTATATATATTATTTTCTACCTTTCTCGTGTCCTTTCCAGAGAGTACATTTTGAGAGCTTTGAGACGGTCCCAATAATTTAGTCGTTTTATCGTGTCTATGCGTGCCGTATATGTTCTCTGTATTCCCTCTAATTCAGAGATCTCTCCTGCTCTAAATGGGGAAGTGAGTACCGAGCAGTACTCAAGACGGGACAACACCAGTGATTTAAATAGTATTACCATTACTGTGGGTCTCTGGATTTGAACGTTCTCATAATCCATCCTATCATTGTCCTGGCCACCGCCGCTATATTTGCTCGGTTATGTTCACTATATGTCAGGTCGTCAGACATCACAATTTCCGGATCTTTTACCTGTTGCTTTTCTTCTATGAGTCTGATTTGTTTTTTACCCAGTATTTTGTTGAAGTTCTTCATTCTTACCATACTTAAGAACCTGGAACTTATTGCTCAGTGGAAGACTTTATTAATATAGGTTTGTAGTTTTTCAGTGTCTTTCTCAGAAGTAATTGTTATGCTGATTTTTGTATCATGTGTAAAGGATGACACAAAACTGTGACGTATTTTTGTCTATATCCGATATGATAATGAGAACTAGCAGTGGCGCAAGGACTGTGCCCTGGGGTACAGAGCTTTTGACTGTACTCACCTAGTTGTGCTTGCACGGGTTGAGCTCTGGCTCTTTGGTTCCGTCTCAACTGTCAGTCAACTGGTGTACAGGTTCCTGAGCCTATTCAACATTTGAAACTGTGTATGGAGTCAGCCTCCACCACATCACTGTCTTATGCATTCCATTTGTTAACTACTCTGACACTGAAAAAATATAGTCTCTGTGGCTCATTCGGGGCACTCATTTCCACCTTTGTCCACCCTGTCAATTCCTCTGAGAATTTTGTAGGTGGTGATCATGTCTCCCTTTACTCTTCTGTCTTCCCCCCTAACACTGTGCTTGAACTTTTTTTTTGTATTTGACTATTACTCTATGCATTCTGTTTGATAGAAAATTGTATATCCATCGCCCTACTTTACCCGATATTGGTATCGACTTCATTTTCTGTGTTATCCTTCAAGGTCCCACTTATCTAAGACTTTTGCAAAGTCCGAGTATACTTCTGTATTTTATTTTTCTTGTAATGCTTCCACGTGATAATGGTGTCATTGTTGCTGTGCCTTATTCTCCTAGGACCCAGACTGACGGTGAAGGTCAGTAACTTGCCTCAACACACAGCACATCCTTTCACTACCAAAGATCACATTCACTCCAAAAAAATCTACCACTTACGGGCTATTCATGCCCGTGCCACCTTTTAGGTGGCTTAATCTTCTTCACTGAATCAATGGGTAACTTGCCTACTCACGCCACTCGACCAAGCAACATGCTCATGGTGTCCAAGTGGCTGAAGACCGTCCCACTCTCAATACATATTATCCTGGATTGTGAAGTTCTTTGTTCTCCATAGAACTGCAGATATGATTCCTAATCACTCTTTCAAATTTTTAATGATATGTGATGTTAGTGTAACTATTTTGTAGTTTTTAAACAAGGCTTTACTACCTCCCTTGTGTAGTGGGGGTATCTCTGCTGATTTCAGTTCGCACAGTATCTCGCCTATATTTAAGCTTTTTCTCCATATTACTCTGATCGCTAGTGGCACTTAACAGTTATTTTCGAATATTGAAATCCAGAATTGGAACCATGGGCCGAGTGCATGGGCATATTGTCAATTTTTTTTCAAGGTCTTCCATGTTAACCTGCTTGATACCTGCTTGATGGGGTTCTGGGAGTTGTTCTACTTCCCAAGCCCGGCCTGGCCTCGGGCCAGGTCGAGCCTGGCCTCGGTTGACATGTTCGTGTTACCACCAATATTGTCAGGGATTTAGATATTTTTTTTCACACGTGTGGGTACAGAACCACCCTTCTGGCTACAGCTAGCAGGCTGAGAGCTTGCCCTTCCCATAGCTAATGGTACCCAATCACTGACGGGAGAACAGAGGTATTCAGTTAGGGATTGGCACCTATTCAATCCTCCCCGGCCAGGATACGAACCTAGGCCAAATCGCACTTGAGGCGCGGGGTGAGTGTGTTACCACTGCGCCAATGGGAAATATCATCGTAAAGAAGCTGTCATAATGTTACATTTTCATGTTGTTTATTGGGGTACTAATTATACCCTCATATCAGTCTTTTAGGATTTCACAATATTGTTTTGTTCATCCTGTGTGTATGAACCTACACTTGTAAGTACTGCATAAGGAAGTTTAAGATTCTCACATCTTTAGTAGTAAAAAAATACCAATGTTAATTCATCAATACAAGATCAATAAATAATTCAGCATAAAAAAAATCAGATGTTAAACAAACTGAATTTGCATAATGAGTTAAACAAAATAACAAACCATTACCAGTGAGTAAAGCAACTGTACATTAACTTAGAGAAATAAACATAGCAAGTTGATCTTGAAGTACGAACCACATCAATCACGAAGGAGCATAATATTGTAGAGAAAAGTGAAGATAACAGGAGGCAGCAGTCGTCCGGTCCTGTGCCCACCTGTGTGCAGGATAACAATATATCTTGGTTTATGGGGCATCCCTTGGCACTTTACACGGGGGGGGGGGGGCGGTCCAGCACACAGGGGGGAGGGGGAGGCGCCCCCCACCACCACCAGAGGTGTCGTCTACGCCAGTCATTTCGTCAGCAACTGAAAGGAGGAAAAAATACAATAAATAACAAACTCCACTACAAATCCTGGATAATGAGTATAAACACAGCCTGACTGATCACACTGACAGCCAAGAGTCCTCCACATCATTCACCCCCCCCCCTCCAGACAGCAGGCCAGAGGTTACCCACATCCATCACCAAGTCATTTATCACTAGGAACCCTCGTAGCTTCAGTAGAACCTCAGGTTACAATCCTTTTGACCATGTGGTGACCTAGTTGTCTAACACAGCTGGAGGTGGACAACACACTGTGTGTACCACTGGTCCGCCAGTTGTGATGTGCGCGCCACCAACACACCTGGCCTAGCTCATCACACACACACACCACACACACACACACACACACACACACACACACACACACACACACACACACACACCACACACACACACCACACACACACACACACACACACACACACACACACACACACACACCACACACACACACACACACACACACACACACACACACACACACACACACACACACACACACACCACACACACCACACACACACACACACACACACACACACACACACCACACACACACACCACACACACACACACACACACACACACACACACACACACACACACACACACCACACACACACACACACACACACACACACACACACCACACACACGAACACACGCACCCCACGTCATTCCGGGAAGGATTGTGAGGGAATAAATCTTTAACTGGAGCCAGATTCACGAAGTAGTTACGTACGTAGTTACGAACGTTTTCCTTCTTCGTATCTTCGTAGCGACTACGTCGGTATTCAGGTAGGCAATTAAGTATGACAATCTCCGTAAGTACACACCGTCGCGCTAAGGTCGCTCTCGACCACTCGTAGCTTTACATAAACTGGATATAACTCAATTTTTCTCTACTACACAACACAAGAGGATCAACTTTATTATAAACAAACATTTTAGCTGGCGAGTTTCATCAAGGAGGAGTCCTTCGTGTTAGCTATATATGCATTATCTGCTTGAAACTTGTAGTAAATGTCTTTTATGATACTAGAATTAGTTTTATAATGGCAAGATATTATACCAGTAGTTATTAAGTACATAAACCCTGGTGAACATGAAACATGAGAGAAGTTGATCTGGGGCTGGTGGGAGCATTTACTATCACCAGATGCACCTGTTCACCTAGCAATAAGTCTAGCTAGGGGTGCACCTTAGCTATACATACCCATTTTGAATTTATTTTGTTTGGTTTTAATTTAAAATTGAATGTGGGTGAGACATAAAACAAAAATATGCTGCACAAATGATGTTAGGTAAGGGTAAGGGTAAGGGTAAGGGTAAGAGTACGGGTAAGGGTAAGGGTATGGGTAAGGAGAAGGGTAAAAACTTTAACAACTTTTGTCATTGAATACTTAGGCCTATAATTATGACTATATGGACTATTCTGGCCTGTTAAAAGAGAGAGGGGAAAGCAGGGGTCCAAGAGCTCTTCCTGTTCCACAATTTCGTTGTGTGTAACAATAATTATCAAAAGAAAGCACCAAGCCGGGAAGGCTGTGGACCACCATTGTGTGTGTAACAATAAACCTAATTTTTTTTAACAGATAATGCACCTGTGAGTAAAACAAACCCTGTCAGCTGTAAAAATATTGATCCAGCTATTAAATAAAAATATAATGCAACAAATATTTATGGGTTGTTTAAACTATCATTTCTACTGTATATATCCAAAAAAGTTAAAAATACAATTTAATGATTCAAAAGAAATACAGTATTAATAACATTGTCGTCGTCTTGTCATCTTGTAGTGTGTGGTTTGGTCAACATTACTAACATTACATGTCATATGAGACCTTAATGAGCCATAGTTAACATTTATAATAAGGATAATACTGGTAATAATAAATATTTAAATCCACCAGCAAAATCTGGCTACAGCACAGGAATATCTTCCAATATTGCAACCCGTTCTCGCACTTACATACAGTCAATATTGGCTTATTTAATAAGTACATATGTGACATACTAATTGATTGTGAATATTTTAGTTTACCTTGAAAAGCTTCATAGAAAACACCGACCTCACCTAACCGTCTTAGTATGTTAAGATAAGCATCTTATTGCTTCTTAATTACAATTATTACTTAACCTATACCGTTGATAGGTTAAGTAATAATTGTAAATAACAAGCAATAAGATGCTTATCTTAATAAGCTAAGAAGGTTAGGTGAGGTCGGTGTTTTCTATGAAGCTTTTCAAGGTAAACTAAAATATTCACAATCAATTAGTATGTCACATATGTACTTATTAAATAAGCCAATATTGACTGTAAGCAAGTGCGAGAACGCGTTGCAATATTCCAGAGTGTATGAAGTAATTACAGAGCTCAAAATACCTCATACCATTTGGTCTGAAGTCACTGATAACAGGACAATCACAGATATAGTGTTGGAGAGTATGTCCTCTCAAGAAGGACTGAAAACAGATGTTTTTCACCCAGAAGGTTATAAACCCATGGAACCGCATACCCGCTGAAGCCGTAAATGACAAAATCCAGCTAGAAAATATCCTTAGGACAATTGGCGTGATCTTTTACAAGCCGCTGGCTTTCTGTCCTCGTTGAGGCCACTAGATAGGTAGTGGCCCTTGGGTAAATTTAAGTAAATATATACATAAATAAATACCATCGCTTCTCAAATGGTGGAAGCGACAAGGGAAGCCACATAATATCTTTTAGAATTACGTAGGTAAACAACAAATGTAACATTTGTTTACTACAATGTCGGTGCTGACTGTACAAGTTGAACCAAACAGTTTTACTTCGAAATATACTAATTTTAAAAGAAAATTCGACGTAAATAGGCCGCAAGTGAACACGGATGAACTCCGATATGCCAGCGTCGTGATTGGCTACAGCTGTAAGTTGAAAAATGTTACCGTCTCTCTAATTGGCCAAACGAAGAGCCTAGTGACATCTAGCGAGACTTAAGTTAAAGTTGCAAAAATCTTCGTAGTACATCTTACTGAATTGGACGTAGGAACGTTCTAAGGCAATACTTAACAACCTTCGCAGCACACTTACGAAGACATTCAGGAGCTTCTTGACTCTAGTCCTGATCGCTCCTGTTCACCCGTCCTCTCAAGGCGGACCAGACAGCAGAGCGGGAAAATATGCAGATATTTGAACTGGTGCCCGTCACCTCACCGTGACGCTGTAACACCGTCACGTGACGGTGTAACCACCGTCACCGTCTACAATCACTCGCCACAATACACCACACTGAGAGGAGAGACACGGCTGCTACTGGGGGCCTCTCTACTGGAGTGAGAGAGTCACGCTGCTCTACAACCTTCACTACACAACGCTGAACCACACACTTGAACTCGAGAGTGAGGTGGCAAGTGTGTGGGTGTTGAGGTGCGGGATCAGTCCAGGCTGTGATGGGTGGCCATGCGGGCCAGGGTGGTGACACAGCCTCATGTAGAGGTCAGGCTGCGCTAGACAACATCTGGGAGTCGTGCACAGGTAATACTCCTCGACTAACACCTCACTCTAAGTCATCTTTACCTTTAAGGTTACTCGTTTTCTTCTTCTGCCCCCTTCCCTCTCTGCCCCCCCACCCCCCTTCCCTCTCTGATCCCGTCACCTCGTACCCAATCTTCCCTGAAAATTGTGAGAGAATTGAAGTGACAATCAGAGGACTTGAACAGTCTCCCTCCCCCCTCACCCCCTCACCCCTCCCTCCCCTCCCCGCCCCCTAGCCCCCCACCCTCAACCACTCCAACCCACCCTCCCTCCTCCCTCCTCCCTCCCTCCTACCCTCCCCCCCCTCCCTCCCGCCCTCCCTTCCCTCCCTCCCTCCCTCCCTCCCGCCCCCTCCCTCCTCCCCTACGCCTCCCTCCCTCTCCTCCCTCCCCCCTACCTCCCCTCCCTCCCATCCCTCCTCCCCTCCTTCCCCCTCCACCCCTCCCTCCCCTCCCTCCATCCCTCCCTCCCTCCCTCCCTCTCTCCCTCCTCCCTCCCTCCCCTCCCTCCCTCCCCCCTCCCCCACGTTCCACGCGCCCCCCCCCCTAGCTCTTGTTTCATCTCCCCCCCCCTTCCTCCAGGTCCCAACCAGGGCCTCAAATGTCCCCG
>WNGS01088118.1:37675-68522 GCA_020271785.1 Procambarus virginalis
ACAAGGCACTTTACATCTATGGGAGTCACACAGTTACTAGTCTTGTGCACACTCACCCAACTGGCGGCAGCTTTACAGTCACGTGCTCCACACCCACCCAACTGGGCGCAGCTTTACAGTCATGTGCTCCACACCCACCCAACTGGGCGGCAGCTTTACGTCATGTGCTCCACACCCACCCAACTGGGCGGCAGCTTTACAGTCATGTACTCCACACCCACCAACTGGGCGGCAGCTTTACAGTCATGTGCTCCACACCCACCCAACTGGGCGGCAGCTTTACAGTCATGTGCTCCACACCCACCCAACTGGGCGGCAGCTTTACAGTCATGTACTCCACACCCACCCAACTGGGCGGCAGCTTTACAGTCATGTGCATGCATTACTTACAGTAAGCAAATTTTGGATACTTCGCTAAGATTTCGGGCAGCACATCATTATGAATGAAGTGCTTACACATTTCTTGGAAACCATTGATGGTGTTATCTCTAAGTTCCGTGATTTTTTTCACATTCCATTATATAATGACGCAAAGTATGCGAATAGTTCTGCTGACAGAGTTTATTTAGTCAGATCTACATCAGCAGATGTTACAAACTCCCAGAGATACTTGTAGCCGAGCTTAAGCCTAGCAGTGGTAACATCAAGAAGTCTGCTAACATTATTGGATGACCCATAGACGTGCGGTTCTTCATGCATAATAGAATAATGATAGATGGAGTAACTGGTGTGAGTTTCACTTTGCCTCAAGTCTCCGAAATTTAGTTGATGTTCCCGGGATATTGCTGCCCTCAGGCTGCTCAAAGGCAGTCCAAGTTGGTAATCAATTCCCTCTTTACGAGCAAATGTCTTGGCCAACTCATCAGTTCCATCATGCATTCGGAGACCAATATGGAAGGAATCCACAGGAGACAAACTCTGACTCCATCATTGATTATTTCATTATACCTGTGTCTAGCTTCAGAGGTAAGCACGCCACAGTTATGCCTGTTGTGTATTAAAATGACTACATTTTTATGTTAATTTCTTTTTGTAAAAGATGATGATAAACTTCAATAATTGTAAGTAATTGTCAAAGAAGGCACCAAGCCGGGAAGGCTATGTAGCACCATCAAATAAAGGTATTATTGAAACTTGTAGGAAAACGTTAAATCCTAAATATATCTCTATTCCTATACTTGAAATATTGTATACTTTGCTCTCTCCATCGTACTTCTGCACCTGCTGGCAGTGGTGCGGTGCGATGTGCAGGTGGTGTTCATTACTAGGTGAGCTGGCAGGTGGTGTTCACTGCTAGATGACCTGCTGTTCACCTAGCAGTAATTAGATACCTGGGAGGTAGTTCATTGTTGTGGGGATGTATATCCTGAGGCCCTGTATACAATGTTCACAACAGAACAATGTATAATCATTTCATGGTATACAGCACATTGAGAAGGAATGAAGGTTAGATTTGAAAATTTAGTTTTTAATACACTTACACATTTATTGAGTCTTTCCTTCACCTTCATTCAAGCACAAGGGTATTACAGTAAGTTTCTTCATTATTATTTTTATTAATATTATAGTTTTTTTTTGTTATTATTTGTATTATTGTTAACAGGAGGAGTGAGGGGGGGAGGGGTAATGGTTCACATGTCCACATTCCAAGGCCCGCTTCCCAGGGCTGGGGGTGCGGGGGTGCACAATAAACTACCCACCTCCGGCGGCAGCTTGTCGAAGGCGGAAGTGTAGCCTAGGCCGTTTGTCATGATAATTAGTGATGGCTCTTATTTTGATTATGGGTCCGTAATCCAGTTAAGCCTTTATTCTTAATTTATATTACAATGCTGGTAAAATACACTTCTTGATGATGAGCATGGAGTACAAATGAACTCATTGTGTACCCTATGCTCACAGGATGAGTATAGGGTACACAATGAACTACCACTCACACGATGGGTATGGGTTGCACAAGAAACTATCGCACAGAGGATGAGTATGGAGAGCAAAGTAAACAAAGATACACATGATGAGAAAGGATTGCACAATGTCCTATATGACTCACAGAATGAGTATGAGGTGCACAATAAACTACAGGTAACAGGATAAGTATGGGTTGCACAATAATTTACAGGTCACAGGATGGGTATGGGGTGCACAAACAACTGGTAACAGGATGAGAATGGGTTGCACAATAAATTACAGGTAACAGGATGGGTATGGGTTGCACAAACTACTGGTAACAGGATGAGTATGGGATGCACAATAAATTACCGCACAGAGGATGAGTATGGGGTGCACAAACTACTGATAACAAGATGAGTATGGGTTACACAATAAATAACAGGTCACATGATGGGTATGGGGTTGAACAAACTACTGGTAACAGGATGAGTATGGGTTGCACAATAAATTACCGCACAGAGGATGAGCATAGGGTGCACGTAAACAGGACTCACAGGATGAGTATGGGGTGCACAATAAATTACCATTCACAGGATGAGTCTTATGATGTTCGTGCTCTATATTAAGATAACTAAAATACACCTCTGTTTCCAAAATACTTTAATGACCAATATTTGCAAATATATTTTATGTTTCCGATTTTCTGATAATATAAAACATATCATCATATGTATAGGGGCCCCAGTATTAGTCTTGTTCGTTCTCGACACACAGTCGAGAATTCCGTGTTCGAATCCTGGGCGGAACAGAAATGGTTGGGAAAATTTCCTTTCACGTAATGCGACTGTTCACCTAGCAGTAAGTAGGTACTCAGGAGTTAGTCAGCTTGTTGTGGGGGTTGCATTCTGGGCGGGGTCAGTAATTCGACCTTAAGGATGACCTTGATAAAAGCCTATCGTGTATGAATATACTGTGGCTTCCTGTCCCCCAACAATGAATTATTATAATTATAATGTTATGGTTTATAATTAAGTTCTTAAGAGTGATTATGCGTCATAATTAAAATACGTCTATCTTTACCTCAACATTTTATAAGTTAATTTCTGTCTGTATATGATGATCATATACAATTAAGGTAACATTGCAACTTTATAGGAAATTGTTAAGTCCAAAATATATCTTGGTTCTTATACTTGAGATATTGTTACAATAAACGTTGGAAAACAAAGTTTATATATGTATTTAAAATATAAAACATTTTGCGTTTATCAACGCATCTCTCTGAATTACAATTTTTTTCTGAATTGTGAAGCCTGTATTGGCCGCCTGGCAGGACACTGATGCATTGGAAGTTTTCATGTGTCCGGACACCGGCGATGGTGTGGTATTGGCTATTTATTTAACCATATCTTGGCTTTCATTTAAGATATATTTTCCTTGAAATGTAGTCACATTATCGTCTACATCTGTGTTTATGCTGACATATAGACCTTTGATGTTACTTTGCACATATGCAAATGAATTACACAATTAATTCACTTGTTTGTAGGCCTTCACACTCCCTGAGATAGCCATCACGTGACTATAAAAAGACATATATCTTCACTTTCACTTCAGTTATATTTATACTAAAGTATTAACATGCAGCTTATATTTCTGTCTTTATTATGAAATAGAAAACTTCGTTTATTACAATATTTAGATTAAATTAACATTGATCTTCGAAAGATCATAGTTCCCATAGATAGGGAGAGCGTCGGCCAAGAAACCTTGTTTAAAATATGAATATCTTTCCTGTCTAATAAGATATAATCTCTGTGATGGAGTCACAAAAACTATTTTATCTCTGCATTTCTGATAACATATACAAATATAAGTTTTATTTGTGAATCTCTATTAATTAAGCAATATATCAGAGAGTGTGTAGAGTTCGGTGTTCTATGAACGAAAAGGACATGAGTAGTTTAAGTAGCGAACGCATACAAACGAATAACGTTAGTATCTATATAACAAAATTATTGTCCTATGGAGTTGATTTAACTTACAGACACATTTTTATAAATAAATATTAAATGTTTTGTGGCTATTTATGAAATATATTATTACAAATACCAATTCTACTTGTTAATATCATTAATTAAATTTGCGACAATTTGAGCAAAGAATTGCGACGACTGGATCACTGTGTACAGGAGGCTGATATGGCAGCAAACACTCTCCAGGCGACCATATATCTTGGATAAGTCGCTCCACAATTTTGTCGCTTGGACCGTCGACTTCCTATGGCGTCACCTGTTACATATTTACTTCGAATTTCGATATGAAATTACATTATTTCAGAATGAATATAGGTTTGATCGTGTTCTACGTGCAGCACCAACATTACAGTAAGTAAATATATCATATTTCTTCATTACTTACGTAATACTAGGAGGATTTGGGTAGATTTGGGTAGATTTGGATAGATTTGGGTAATTCTACGGACCCAGGGGACCTACTTCGTAGATGCCTGAACCTCTTCCCAGCACCTCCTCGCTACCGTGCACCAACATGTGAGTCTTCATATCTCTGAAGCTGAATGAGGCTCTTCCCCCTCTGTACTGTAGGTCTGTACCGGGGGTCCGTCTAATCGTACTGAACCCAGTCAATTCTCTTACTGGACCCAGACAATTCTCCTACTGGACCCAGTCAATATTCCTACTGAACTCAGTCAGTCCTCCTACCGGACCCAGTCAATCCTCATACTGGACCCAGTCAATCCTCCTACTAGTCCCAGTCAATCCTCCTACTGGAACCAGTCAACCCTCCTCCTGGACCCAGTCAGTCCTCCTACTGGACCTGCTGATTTTTTATCTACACTGTGCAATCATTCATACAGAATATGGTAACAGCACATTGCTGTGTATACCTAAGGTTGTTTATAATAATAATAATAATAATAATAATAATAATAATAATAATAATAATATAATAATAATAATAATAATAAAAATGCTTGTAATACTGGGTACATTCGGTCTTCTTATCCCTCTACTGCTTGCTTTTTACTGATAATAACCTATGTCTCCATAAAAATGCAGGCTTGGGTGCCATGGTGAGTATGGGGTGCACAATAAACTACCACTTACAGGATGTGTATGGGGTGCACAGTAAACTACAACTCGCACGATGAGTATGATATTCATGCTCTAAATTAGGATAAATAAAATTCATCTCTGTTTTCAATTTATTTTATCTGTGGTATGCCAAGGATAAAATGTTAAATTATAAAGTTAAACTGGAGAAGATCATGAGGACAAATAGAGGGACCTTCGACAAGTCGCTAGCTTCCTGTCCTCGTTGAGGCCACTAGTGTTATTTTCTTTCAGGTAAATATATACTTTAATGACAAAAGTTTGTATATACTGTAGTATGTTTCCAAATTTCTGATAATTATAAACCTTAATGTGTTCTATATCTAGTTAAGAGTTCTACTTGTGGCTAAACATTTCTCAGTTTGGAGCCTTCTTTTGATAATTACTTGCTTGTGGCTGACATACATTATATAATCTGATTATTTCAGCCATAATTCAACTATGACCCATCAATCTTGCATCACAATTAACATATACAGTACTGTATATACCTTTACTGGTGTTTTGTGTATTAAAGTGACAACAATTCTATAAGTTAATTTCTTTCTGTAAATAATGATGATAAAGTGCAATTAATGTATCATTCCCAACTTAATAGGAAATCGTTAAAAGTTTATATCTGTATTTTCAATAAAATATAAAACATTAACGTTTATAATGCATCTCTGTGAATTACATAATTTATCATAATTGTGCAGTCTGTGTTTCCTCTCTGGCTGGACACTGATGCCTAGATAGTTTTCATGTGTCTGGACACCGGCGATTATGTGGTATTATTTATTTAACCATATCTTGGCTTTCATTTAAGATATATATTCCTTGAAATGTAGTCACATTATCATCTACATCTGTCTACATCATCAAACGAGATGACTGTCACCCTGAGACAAAGGCACACAGCAGCCTTCGAAGCTACACAAGGCAGCCTGGAACTCTGAAGATGCATCCATAGGTCCACCGAGCCCCGACAGGGTTTTCCAGGGCCTGTAGGCTGACTGCTACAGGAAGCCCGGGTAAGGTGTTGATAATCGGTTAAGACCCAAAGCTAACAAGGGGAAGATCAAAACACTGAAACCCCTGCAACGTGTACAACAGGAGCCTAGCAGAGGGCCACCAAAATAATAGAAGTTGAACTATAGCCACACCAAGCAGACCTCCACCAGGCAATAAAAACAAAAACAAAAGAAAAACCCAGAAAAAGTAAAATGTCCCCAGAGGAAACAGGAACTGGCCACCACATAGGTAGGCAGGCTGCACAACACCTTGACACCCAAACCAGCACGATACTACTCCCTACCCAAGGCCAAACAAGGGCCACGAAATCCCAACTAGTCCTAAGGGTGGGGGTATATGCCGAGCAGCAAAAACCCCTATGGAAATGGTTCCCAAACACACCAGGGAAGAGAACCCTAACACGCAAGGGCAGTTCTCATAGGGCGCCTCGGGATGGATGTCCCCTAAGCGCATGCAGCCCCGATACTCTTCAGGACACTTGGCCACCACACACAACAACACTGCAGAGGACACCATGAAGGCAAAACACCGCCTTGGAATTCGAGGCTCGAGAAGACGACTGCCCTGGACCACATAAATGAACAAACTGGAGTGCTAAGTACCCGGCGCAAGGAGGGGAGGGGTTGCGCAAACAAGCGATACAACGCTGGAGTATGACATTTGGTTGTTTCCTTGTGATTGCAGGGAGTTGTGTTTCTCTTTGGATTTTATGCGTTTGGATTTTATGCTCTTTGGATGCTTTTTCTTACCATGTGCGATTTGTTTTGTTATGCCTACCTTTCTGGGTGCCTAACCCCTGCTGATGGCAGATAAAGAACCCCCCCCCCAACCACATGGGGGGGGGTGGTTCCAGAGCCATTGCTCCCTACACCTGTCTGATGGGGCCAGGTTCTGCCTCGTGGTCCCCGATAGGCTGAACTCCATAGACTAATGCATCCCGTAGTAGTTCAATAGCGCCAGGGAGCCATAGAGGCTCCCCACAGAAAATACCTTGGTTCAGACACCAGGTAAAAAGCACTGGAAACCAATGCTGTGATAGCAACCAACAAGCCAGAAAAATCCTCCTCACCAAGTATGACTCCAGACTGGACAACACCTAGAGCAACAAGCAAGCACAACACCTAGAGCATAGGTCATGCCCTTCAAGATGACCTGGACAAAATAAGTACATGGAGCGCCACTTGGCAAATGGAATTCAATGTTAATAAATGCCATGTTATGGAATGTGGAATAGGAGAACATAGACCCCACACAACCTATATATTATGTGAGAAATCTTTAAAGAATTCTGATAAAGAAAGAGATCTAGGGGTGGTTCTAGATAGAAAACTATCACCTGAGGACCACATAAAGAATATTGTGCGAGGAGCCTATGCCACGCTTTCCAACTTCAGAATTGCGTTTAAATACATGGATGGCGATATACTAAAGAAATTGTTCACAACTTTTGTTAGGCCAAAGCTAGAATATGCAGCGGTTGTGTGGTGCCCATATCTTAAGAAGCACATCAACAAACTGGAAAAGGTGCAAAGACATGCTACTAAGTGGCTCCCAGAACTGAAGGGCAAGAGCTACGAGGAGAGGTTAGAGGCATTAAATATGCCAAAACTAGAAGACAGAAGAAAAAGAGGTGATATGATCACTACATACAAAATAGTAACAGGAATTGATAAAATCGATAGGGAAGATTTCCTGAGACCTGGAACTTTAAGAACAAGAGGTCATAGATATAAACTAGCTAAACACAGATGCCGAAGAAATATAAGAAAATTCACTTTCGCAAACAGAGTGGTAGACGGTTGGAACAAGTTAGGGGAGAAGGTGGTGGAGGCCAAGACCGTCAGTAGTTTCAAAGCGTTATATGACAAAGAGTGCTGGGAAGACGGGACACCACGAGCGTAGCTCTCATCCTGTAACTACACTTAGGTAATTACACTTAGGTAATTACACACACGCACGCGAGATGTGCACCATTATTATAGCAAGCACTGGTCACAAAGCTCAAACCCAGAGTCGATGCATCTGTAGTACTGGAGAGAGACAGTTTTCCAGATACCTCCAATTAGCCCCAATGTTAAACACATTGAGCAACAGGATAATGGTGCGACAGAACTGAACCCCAAAATATCCGGAGGGGAAGTTGGCAAAGCAAAAATCAATGAAGGGCAGGTAGGGTCCAGAACGACTTGTCCTGAGAGTAATTAATTACCTAAGTAATTACCTAAGTGTAGTTACAGGATGAGAGCTACACTCGTGGTGTCCCGTCTTCCCAGCACTCTTTGTCATATAACGCTTTGAAACTACTGATGGTCTTGGCCTCCACCACCTTCTCCCCTAACTTGTTCCAACCGTCTACCAGACGGAGTAGGGATGGCAGTGGCAGAAGAGGTGTGCAACTGGAGCTGGAGAAACTTGTATATTCCCAGAACCAAACCCTGCCGGGGAAAAAGACAATGCAGGTAAAGTTCAGGGGCCAGATTCACGAAAGCACTTACGCAAGCACTTACGAACGTATACATCTTTCCTCAATCTTTGACGGCTTTGGTTACATTTATTAAACAGTTTACAAGCATAAAAGCTTCCCATTCAACTGTTGTTATTGTTATAAACAGCCTCCTGGTGCTTCAGAGCTCATTAACTGTTTAATAATTGTAAACAAAGCCACCAAAGATTGAGAAAAGATGTACAGGTTCGTAAGTGCTTTTGTGAATCTGGCCCTTGGCTTCCACACACCTGCTCTACCAATTGGCGAGTCACCCAAGGCCAATCCAACACCAGATGGTGATGAAGCTACTGGTGGAACAAAGTCACTGGAGGCATGAAAAGATATTCCAATCAAGAGTCCCAAACGAGACCCAGCCAAGACGGAACTTAGGATGGTGCCAAGTGGGATTTTCACTATCTCACCAGGAACCTGAACCCAGCAAGCTGGAAAAGAACCAGATCCCTGGTCAGGTGGCATATCGACCATCAAAGGGGGGAGGGGGGCTCACACCACCAAGTCGATCTGGCCTACTTTGACAAATCCCTAACAAATGCAGCTGGGCCACAACAAGCCACACAAGTCTGGTAAACAGGTAGGGGGGGCCTGGTTCAAGCCGAAGGAAGATACCTGAAGTGGTAAGCTTGACAACCACAACAAAACCTAACCAGTCCCAGAACCTTGGATGAATAGGGATGTGCCAATATGTTAACACATCAAAATAATGTCCCCTTGAGGTTCAGGGACACCATCCAAGCTCCAACCTGTAGCAGCGGGTGAACTTGGGTTAAAGTTGTCATGCGGAAGGTCAGCCAGGGGATGAATATATTCAAATCCGAAAGATTGAGGATGAATCTGAGGTCTGCTGACTCTCACTTCGGGTCTGGGACACCCACCAAAGGGATAAGGTTGGTTCGACCATGTCCAAGGCCTACCAATCTGAAAATGACCTGATACAGTGCCAGGGAGGTCTCCTGACCCAAAAACCTGACCCCAAATAAGGGGTAGGGACTGACCAGCCCCACCTCACAGAAAATAACCTGCAAGGCCTACAAATTGTTGGACCAGGATCGAGCCAGCAAAATGGGCCAGACACATCCCCAGGGCAATGTCAAAGGGGCAAACCACAAGAGGGCTGGCACAAACACTGAGCAGAAAAGTGTGACTGCAATATCATGCAGAGGAAGAAGCCTCAAGAAGCACCCTGGCCCCAGGTGTAAACCTGACCCCACCTGAAGACTTGCCTCTACTAACAACAGACGAGGTCCTCACCTGACCCAACCACCTCTGAAAGGGGGCAGAACCCTGAGAAGACAACTATAATAATAATGCAGTATAATAATACAATAATAATAATAATACTGTAATTATAACTTTTATCCAAAAGAATAAGTCTACAACTAACATAAGAGGAAGGGACAATTGTTGGGACAGGTGTTACACATATTTATTTATTTATTTATTTATTTATGCATATACAAGAAGGTACATTGGGAATGTGTGGATACATAAAATGGTAATTACAGTCTTGTAAAGCCACTAGTACGCGCAGCGTTTCGGGCAGGTTTACAGGTTTTTCGGGCTTCACATACTAGTGAAGCCATGTATTACGCAAAGCATTTTGGGCAAAATTTGGAATAATGTAGATAAAATAATTAATTGTCAAAAAGGGTAAACACTTAATACTAAAAGAGAAGAAAGCTAGCATAAGAGAGAATGTTCAAGAAAAATAACAAATCATATACAATATAAAGATGATAGTTAATGAAGACAGGCATAGACTATTACAACAGCTGCTTGAAACAGACAACAGCTGCTTGAAAAGTACATATACAGTTACTGTTTCTTAAAATTATATGAGAATAAGAAAAATAACATACAATGCTGTTTTTTAATGTACAAGAGTTCTTACATTCTTGTAAAGCCACTAGCATGCATAGCATTTCAGGCAGGTCCTTAAGTGTTAATTTTTCCTGGAATATGACCAGCCAAATCGTTTAATCACCAGGTACCCATTCACTGCTGGGTGAACAGTTAAGGAATGGCACCTAGTCAATCCTTCCTGGCCAGGATATGAACTCAAGCAAAATTGCTCGCAAAGAACAGGACAATAGTCTTACAACTGTGTTATGGGGACTGCTAATGCTTTGTGGTACAAGGGAACAGCAATACTGTATTTAGTAACAGCAAGTATAATAATATTGTAATAATACTAATAATAATTTATTCACAAGAAGGTACAATAGGTTGGTGAGATTACATAAGATTGGTATTTGTACATTCTTGCAAAGCCACTAACACACACAACAGCATTTTGGGCAGAACATGCCCTACATACCATACATACACATACTGACATATCTCATATCGGTATGAGGTAATTAATAAAAAATATTCACAATAACAGCAACACTTAGGTTGATATGTAGGATGAGAAAAGGGTAAGAAAATTGATCATAAAGTTAATTAATAAAGTAGTTCTTAGTTTCTATTTTAAACTGGAGATGTACAATTTTTAATCTCATTAGGGAGGTCATTCCATAGCTTAGGACCTTTGATTTGCAAAGCATTTTTGTTTTGGTAAAGTTGCACTGTTGGGATGTCAAAAATATATTTGCTTCTCGTGTGATGCCCATGGGTGAAATTCTGGAGGGCTTCAGTGCATGGGTTAGGATGAGCTGGCCTAAGCATTTTTATACCAATTTGACAGTTAATTTCAGTAACACGATCAACAATGCTCGGAATATTAAGTTCCTTTCTCGTGTTAAGTATCTTTGTGGTACGAGGGCACCCAAGGATTATCCTCAAGGCTTTGTTCTGCAATTTGTCAAGCCCTCCAAGCTTTCTTTCAGCCCATGCAATGAAGAGTTTTATGAACTCCTGGGAACCCTCCAGTAGTGTTTTTGTGGGGTGCACTTCATTAGTTTTTGTTGAGTGTCCCCAGTAGTTTCTTATGAGTGTACCCATTTTTGTTTATACTTAGTATTTTTTTTTTATTTTTTTTGTAGGGCACATTCAGTAGTTTCTTGTTGGGAACCCTCAGTCATTTTTTGTTGGGTGTCCCAGTAGGTTTTGGTTAGGAACTCTCAGTAGCTTTTTGTGGGATGTCTGAGTAGTTTTGTGGAGTGCCCAAGAAGTTTTTATGAAACCCCCCAGCAGCATTTTGTTGAGTAACACAGTAGTTTTTGTTGGGACCAGACTACTTTTTTATTGGGTGTCCCAGTAGTTTTTTGTGGGGCAGCCCAGAAGTTATTTACTGGGTGCTCCAGTAGGTTTTTGTGGATCGCCCTTATAGATTTTTGTTGGGTGCCGTAGCAGTATTTATGGGATGCCCCAGTAGTTTTTGTGGGATGCCCCAGTTTTTTGTGGGATACCTCAGTAGTTTTTGTGGGATGCCCCAGTAGTTTTTGTGGGATGCCCCAGTATTTTTGTGGGATGTCTCAGTAGTTTTTGTGGGATGCCCCAGTAGTTTTTGTGGGATGCCCCAGTAGTTTTTGTGAGATGCCCCAGTAGTTTTTGTGAGATGCCCCAGTAGTTTTTGTGAGATGCCCCAGTAGTTTTTTTGTGGGGAGCCCCAATAGTTTTTGTTTGCTCGTCGTGGACGTGGTGGTGAGCAGACGTGTTTTGGTTCGCTCTGCTACTAGCGTCTGGTGTGGTGGAAGTGTTTGTCGTCGTTGGGAGCCGGCGTGTTGCCGGATGGCCGGTTACCGTCGCGCTGAGGGTGGTATAGTGCCGTAATGGGCTCCTACACACCTCCACTCAAGCGGAAGGAGTCCATAGGGCTCAAGTTTAGTTGTCATGTTGATACCGACCTTGTATCCACGACGATCTTCGATGTGTTACAGATCAAGGCGGAAGAAATATTTGGTTACCAAACACTGCCCGGGAACAGAGTGGTGTTGAAATTTGCAAACAATGTAGCGTTTTCAGAGTTTCTCGGGAAGTATGATGATGAAATTATACGTTTACCTAATGGGAACGGATCAGTAGAAGTGATTAATTTGAGCAAGTCATTTACATACGTTTCTGTGCGGGATGCGCCATTTGAAATGTTGAATGGAACTATTATCCGCGTACTGCAACATTATGGGAAAGTGGACAATGTTCGCTTCAATAAGCATACTTATGGTCCAGGGAAAGGGTGTTTTAATGGAACAAGAACAGCCAAGCTGGTACTTCATCGCAATATTCCTTCCTCGATGTCGGTAGAGGGTCATTATATTAAGTTTATATACCATGGCCAGCTGCAAACTTGTTTTAGGTGTGGGCGTACTGGTCACATGGCTGCTGCCTGCCAGGTGGGGGCTTCAGAACGAATCAACATTTTTCGTGAAAATGACTTTCCGCCATTAATAGAGGACAGTGTATCAGGTATTGAACCCGCTGTTGTCCATACTGCCGTGCCAGGTGAGGTAGACGGAGTGACCCACACCTCTGTAAGTGACACGTCTGTGGGAGTGATTCCCAGTGCAACTGCGGCCTGTGCAGGTGACTTAGGTCAGGATGATAAAGGTAATGCAGAACCGGAATGTGCTGACGACACTGCTCAGGACGATTTATCTGCTCTCGTTCAACCTGGTGAGGGTGAGGTCAGTTTGGACAATATACGTGTGGACGCCCATGACATAGGCGCTGACGCTGCGCTGAGCAGCGATGACAACGGCGGCGCTGACCTTGGTGAGGTGACGATGGAAAAAGTACCTGGTTGTCAACTGGATGTGGTGGATGACTCCATGGAGGATAGTGATGTAGAACTGCCTGTGACGAAGGCAACTCCACCCTCTTCAGTATGGTCTGATAGCAAGGGTAAGGGTGGTGTGAAGGCTGGTTCTGCACCCAGTCATGTGAAGAAACGTAGGAGAACATCAACTCGGAGTATTGAGCAGGTTGTTACCGTTGACGTTCACCGTGACCAAGGCCAGGAAGAGTCACCGCCGCGTAGCGAGGGCACAGTACGAACAGTGCGTGGGGATCATGGTAACGAGCACAGTGATAAGGTATGGTGGGATCTTGTGGAACATGAACAGAGTCGTGACGCGAGTGCAAATATTAAACTTAGATTTCGGAAAGGAAAAGCAGACACTAAGCTAGTGTCAAGTGAGGTTTCGATGGATAAAGGGTAATTTTTGGTTTCTCTCATATAACATTCGGGAAGCCTGTTAACTTTAATTGTGCTACTTTGAACGTTAATGCGCTCAATTGTCGAAATAAACTGTTGTTTAGCTCATGCTCGGAGAATTTGTTTACTGAGAATTATATAAAATATATGTAAATGTCATAATTTACCCTGTATTTTAATGTAGAATTATTCTCCAAATTTTGGAAATAGTTTAACGGAAATTAAGTGTAACATTCAGGGGTTTTTACAGATCATATTCTGTACTTTTGGGAAACTTGTTCACTACGAATTGCAATGTCAACTTGTCTTGTAACACTTTTATATACTTTAATTTATGCTGTATTTCTTAAATAAAGATTAAAAAAAAAAATAATTGTCGAAATAAACAGTTGTTTAGCTCATGCTCGGAGAATTTGTTTACTGAGATTTATATAAAATATATGTTACTGTCATAATTTCCCCTGTATTTTAATGTAAAATTATTCTCCAAATTTTGTAAATAGTTTAACGGAAATTAAGTGTAACATTTAGGGGTTTTTACAGATCATTTTCTGTACTTTTGGGAAACTTGTTCACTACGAATTGCTATGTCAACTTGTCTTGTAACACTTTTATATACTTTAATTTATGTTGTATTTCTTCAATAAAGATAAAAAAAAAAAAAATAGTTTTTGTTTCAAACCAAAATCAGATGAAGGAATAGACTTTGTTGAGAAATTCTTAAAAGAAACATTTCAGGGTGATCTTGTATAAACAAGTACTGTATATTGGTTAATAAAAGATGCTTCCATATCAAAGTAATTTATTTGAATCTTGCCTGTTGATGTGATGGCTTTAAATACTAAAGTACATTCATGAATAACAGAACAAAGTATAGTATCTGTAGTCTTTAATTTTAGGAAAAATTCAAGTTTAATATAAAGTGAGCCTGCAAGTATATAAACTAGAAATATATAAAATTAATTTATACTGTAGTTGTACTGTATTAGGTAAATCCTATGTACAGTGGAACCTCGGTGTATAAATTTAATCCATTCCAAGAAATGCAATGTAACCCGAATATTTGCACACTGAATAAAATTTTCCCATAAGAAGTAAAGGAAATTGAATTAATCCATTCCACACACCCAAAAATATTAACTTAAAAATACATTTCATACAGAATACTAACTTCCCTTCACTTCACCTTTATAGAGGACTCTTGTTGGCATATGGAAATTGTGAAGAGAGAAGGTGTTAAGGGTTTGGAAGGGGAATTTCTTTCCATTATAATATCAAGCAATGATAACTTTTCTGTGGTACTCTCTCTCATATTTTTTGTAGGCATACCACTAGGACCTGGTTGTGGCTCCCTGGTTGTCTCACTAAGAATCTGTCTAAAAACACTTGTTTTTCCTACATATTTAACAATTGTCTGTACAGGTAGAGAGACATGACATTGTCATTAAAAATGTTAAAAAAAACAGCGTTGAATGTAATGAAACGCCATTTTCTGGGTGAGTCCCAGAGGTTACCCAGAGCTATCCAGGCTGATATGGATATCCCAAACTTTGGCATCAGTCGTTGTGGGTGGAGTTCTAGGCCTACCGGTTAACACGAGCCAGAACCTGGCCCCCCTCAAAGAGGCACGAGGAGCAATGCCCTGTAGAAATGCACATGTGATTTTGGAGCATTCTATATCTGCCATCGACTGGGACAGGCACCCAGAAAGGTAAGCACCCCAAAACAAACCCCTATTCTGGTTAAAACAACGAAAATAGACACACGAGTGAACAGAACTCCCCAAATGAAAACGAGCAAACGAGCATGATGTCACACGAGCAGCGCCGCATGTCTGTGCAGCTCCCTCCTACCCGGGAGGGGGCAGGGGGAGCCCCAGACCCCCTTACCAGCGATCCACTCTGTAGTTCTGAGGCTGGATATTAAAATACGCAAAAACTGCCGACCAGAGGGAGGGAGGGAGGGAGGGTTGCCGGGGAGCCTCCGGGACTCGCCCAGAAAATGGCGTTTCATTACATTCAACGCTGGTTTTCTGAGGGGAGCCCCTACGGCTCCCCAGAGCTACTTCATCAAAGACAAAAAATAAAAGAGGTCGGAAATTATCCGGGAGGCAGTCAGCGCTCCACATCTCAACTCGAAGTCGAGACAGGCTGCAGTCGTTGACCCAAAGCAACACAGGCCCGACTAGGCCCAGGAACGTTAACGCGGTAGCGTGTAGCCAGGACCCTATTCAACCTCCAAAAACCCCGTGCCCGAATGTCAGCCCAGGACATGTTACCAAAGACAGCAGTAAGAGCAGCAAACTTACGGACGGCATGGGCACGCGGATAGACTGCAGCCTGGCTAGACTTAATAACCCTGTGGATGACCTGAGAGATCCGTACTCATGAACAGGGAAGAAGGGAAACCGGATTAACCCAAAGCGCGTCTGCGGACACAGAAGCCGTGGCGCGCAAATAACGGCGGAGAGCCGCAACCGGACACAACACATGCTGCAACCCCAGCCTGACCACCCAAGCATCAACAACCCAAGGACCCCTCCAGAAAGCAGCTGTCTCATTATTTGCCAGAAAAGAAGGAGACAACTGCAGACGAACAAACCTATCTCCACGACCGAAAGCGCGGAAATCCCTGCGCCGGAGGAGAGCATTAAGTTCCCGACCCAACCCCCAGAGGCCAATGCCAACAGGAAAAGAGCCTTCAAAATACAATCCTGAACCGAAAGAGCCACAACACACTGAGGAGAAGAGAGATAGGAAAGCACTCTATCCAAAGACCAGGACAGCTCAGGTAGTGCATGAGCAGGCCGGAGGTGAAACAACGCATGAGACAACTTGCGAAACAGTGCAGAAGTAACATCTATACTGAAAGCAAGGTGAAGCGGCTCCACCAGCAACGCATAATTCAAGGCAATATTCGGCATAAGATGACGGTCCTGGAACAATCACAAGAGAAAGGACAACACCACCTGAACTGAAAGCGAAGTACAATGACAAAGAGTCAAAAAGAAATGGAAGGACCACCAGGAAACTTTATACTGCAGCCGAGACAAGGCTTGCAGGTGGGACACCATCAATGAAGCCACCTGATCACCATACAGATGATGATAAACTCCAGTCAAAAATACCAAATGCGAAGACTCGAGGAGAAGAGTGAACCAGTCTTGTAACGGAGCTGGCCGATCTTCTGAAAGAAACAGAGCCGCGGAAAAACCAGAGTTCGGAGCTGAAGCCACAACTATCAAGCCGTAGCCCATCAGCTGAAGAACTGCAGGGTTGATCTCCGATGTGGAGGTCTGGGGCTCTCTTTCCCTCTCCCGGGGAGGGGGGGGGGAGCTGCACAGACATGCGACGCAGCTCGTGTGAAGTCATGCTTGTTTGCTTGTTTTCAATTGGGTAGTTCTGTCCACTCGTTTGTCTATTTTCGTTGTTTTAACCAGAATAGGGGTTTGTTTTGGGGCGCTTACCTTTCTGCGTGCCTGTCCCAGTCGATGGCAGATATAGAATGCTTCAAAATCATGTGTGCATTTCTATAGGCCACTGCTCCTCGTGCCTTATCTGAGGGGGGCCAGGTTCTGGCTTGTGGTCCCCGGTAGGCCTAGAACTCCACCCACATAGACTGATGCCAAAGTTAGGGATATCCATATCAGCTTGGATAGCTCCGGCCGTAGCGGCTTCCCCCAGAAAGAACAGCTTGCTACAGTTTTATCTGGGTAAATCTTTTCAGCAAAACTATGCAGTTCTTCCTATACTGTGCACATTTTCCTACCCAAATCAACCATGTGCATACTGTTTTCATATTTACGCATCTTCTTTTCTTCTTCTTCTACTGTCATCCTCTCAACTATTTTCTTAGGTTGAACTTTACTGCTGACTTTCTTGGGACCCATGGCATGATATATAATATAAACCTTCATGTTAAGCAACAAAGAAAACACAAAAACGCTGAAAATTTTGAGAGAGAATTTAAGCGTGGTTATCACTAGGCAGGCACAAGCGTAAACTGATCTTACCAACTCGGACAAGTATGAATGAGTGGCTCATACTGTAGAGTGAACGTCATACATCAGGGCATATTTTCCAACAAAATTGTTATCATATACTAGAAAATTAATATTCAGGGGCAATTGTACACCAAGGTTTCACTGTACAGTGTATTTATTGCAAAACCAACTAAATTTATTTGAAAAATTTATTTAATGTTATTTAACACTTAAACTGCTCCAATCACCCTTGAATGATTGCTCATTATGCTCCAATCACCTTGAGGTGATTTATGCGATTTTGTAATACTGTGCAGTGTATTAAAAAACTGTGCTGAGTTTAGGGGTATGATATTTTCTCCTTGATGGCTCAAGCAGTCATCCATCTTGAAATAAAGAAACGTGTTCCAGCATCCCTACACGACAGTATTGTCAAAATAACAACCAAGGCTGATGCACCCTCCTCCAGCTTCAAAATCCTGCACACACAAGTAGTCACCTTCCTATCCAACCATGAAATTCATCACACTTTTGTATGCAGAAATATTTCAAGGTGATGAACATTTGTTTGGCAGTAATCACAAATTCTTGGTTCAAACTACAACACATTTATCTGAATTTACCTGATGGGCACTATCTCTCTAGTGGCCTTGATAAGGACAGTAAACTGGCAGTTTGTCAAAGGTCCCCCAATTTGTGCTGATTATTTTATCAAGCTTGATTTTGAAATTCAGCAGTGTTTTGGCATTTATGGCTTTGATGGGTATGGGGCCCCATGGGTTTATAACCCTATAAGTGAAAAAGTATTTCCTGTTTTCTGTCCTACACTGTGGGACTACATTACGCTTGAAATTGCTTCTCCTTGTTTGTGTTACATTTGACCTTTTTAAAAATCCATATTTTTTTAACCGGACAATTTCTTCAAAAAGGTCCGATGTAACACAAACAAAGAACAACTATTTCAAGCTCAACAAGCCACAATATAGGACTAAGAACAGAAGATGCTTTTTCACCCACAGGGATATAAACCCATGGAACTGCCTACCCACCAAATTCATAAATGCCAAACTCTGTTAAATTTTAAAATCCAACTGGAAATGATCAAGGGAAATGAGGGGATCTTTGACAAGCTGCCGGCTTCCTGTCATTCGTGAGGCCACTAGTGTTAGTGACCCTTGGGTAAATTCAGGTAAAGAAATTGTCTGGATCAATGTACTCCAAATTGTACAGTATATACACACACGTGTATTCACATACATTTGTCTCTTTTACTCTCACAGGGTGAGATAACTGATAGAGAAACTAGTGTGCAATTAAGCACTTAATCACTGAAGGTGATTAAGGTGCTTTTACAAGCTCAGGTTATATAGTTACATCACATACATACATTGTATAATTGATACATTACATGGTCAATCTTGAGAACAAGTCCAATATAACACCAAGTGTTCCAGTACTCATATAGTAATTACACAGTTCAGCATACCTTAGCCCAGGAGGGCGAAAGTCAGTCAATATGGGACATTCTACAATATAATGTTCAAAAGAGTGCATGTTTTCTCTTTCACAAAGTTGACATATTGTGTACTTGACATTTGGGTTTTGAGAAAGCTGCCAGATACGTCTATATCCCAGGCATATTCTGGACACTATAACATCACAGTGCCGGGTTCTTGTTCTATTAGTCCAATATGTGAATGTCTCCTCACGATATCTATCATAATATTTAATGCTACAACTTTCAGGTCTTTGTGAATTTGTTAGGTCGGTGAGATCTTCATTAGATATTTGTTTAAGTATTCTCTTTGTCACTGATAATGAAATACCCATATCAATTTCTACCACTGGTTTTCTACAGGTTGTCTTTGCAAGCATATCAACAGTGTCATGCCTTGAGATGCCAACATGTGATGGTATCCATAGGAATTTAATTTCAAATCTGTTTTCTTTAGCAGCTAACACATTCATTCGAATATCACTGACTATTTTCTGGGTGTCATTACTATGTGCGTTCAATGCCAGGAATGCACTCTGCGAGTCACAGTATATAAGTCCATTGCCTTTGTCTTTTAAAAATTCAGTGGCAAGGTATATGCCTGTAAGTTCGGTTTGAGTTGTACTTGCCCAGTCATTGACTCGCTTCATTGCTGAATGTACAAGAGAAGATTGTTCAAATATATTACATGCATATCTGGTACATCGTCCACCTTCTTCTACAGAGCCTTCGGTATAGCACTGATACACATCGTTACCCATACTCTGAGTACTCTCAGTGATGCTTTTCAGTGTTAACTGTTTTAATATTGTAGAGTGCACACTATCTTTCTTGGGTGCATTTACAAAATCAACTGATAGGTCCCAGTTATCCCATGGAGTAATTGGTTGATTAATCATTAATTGAGTTGGGTACATATTTAATATTTTGATGGAGTTGGCTACCTTGTAGAACCAAATACATAATCAGATTTCGTTCTTCTTCTATAGATCTCAGGTGAGTGCAGCATATTAGAAAGTTTAGCTTGAAACTTCATGTGTTGTCTGGATCTACTCAATGCCTTCACGGCGAAAACTGTGCTAATAGACAAAATTCTCTCCCTTATGGTAGGTAATTTTAACTCTGCTCTCATATTAACTATTCTCATGGACTTTGGAGCCCCAAGGATGAGACTCATAGCTTCATTTTGCAAGGTTTCAAGAGATTTCAGCTCTTTGTCTGTATACAGTGTGAGATGTAGAGCATTGTAGTCAATCACAGAGCGTATAAATGATACATAAAACATTCTAGCAAGTCTCACGTTAATTCCATGATTGACACCAACAAGGACCCGCAAGGGCTTTAATCTCTCGCACAGTCTCCTCTTGAGAGAAGAAAGGTACCCAGGGTTGTTAATGGGGACACCAAGGTATCTGTAAGACTCGCAGTTCTCGAGTGCTCGCCCATCTATATGATAATTGGCTGGTGGAATACCACACGGAATGAGGGGACAAGTTTTCTGTACAGAGATAAGGAGGCCACATTCCTCAGTTCTAGTAGCAAAAGCATCGAGCAGAACTTGCATTTTAGGCTCGGTTGCTAGCCCTGTGGCCCCCTCAACTGTTCCTGGTATGAGAGTTGACTTAGTTCTGGAATGATTTTTGTTGCCTGACACAGAACTTTCTCCAAAGCAGTTATGTCTTTCTGAAGATGAGGTCTCCATGCTTGGATACAATAAGTCAAGTGAGGGCACACCAGAGATTTATACAGTTGAATAACCACCTTCTACTATTTGAAGTTAAAGAGTTTGTTTGACTATTCTTAGCTCTGTTACTGCAGCTCCCACTTGTTGTGTAACTTTCGTTGAATGGTGGATTCCGACTCCAAGGTCCTTTTCTTCATCAATCTGCGGCAAGGTAATGCTGTTAACTTGATAGTTGTGATAGGCATTGTTATGCCTCACATGCAAGGCCTTGCATTTTTGGATATTAAAAAGCATTTGCCAGGCTTCTGACCATTTGTAGCGTTCATATAGATCTCTTTGTAAGGCCTCTATCATTTTCACATACCAATTTACCATAAAACTTAGTGTCATCTACAAATCTGATAATGTGGTTTGTAATATGCTCATCTATGTCACTGATGTGTATGACAAGAGTGTGAACACCCCACTGAGTGGAGTGTTCACTCTCTCATGCCCCACTTAGATCACAGTGAAATCACAATGGCATGATATATCAATGAAAATCATTTTTAGGCAATGGATTTACTTAAAATCACATTCTGGTGATTCCCAGACACCTGCCTTTTCTCACCACTGATTTCATTGGGGTTTGAATGGGGTGTAAGAGTGTGAACACCATCACTGTAGGCCAGAGTGTGGTAGGGTTGACTGTAAAATCTTGGTTGGGTTCTAGTTAAGGGCCTCCAGAACCTCTCAGTGAATTCAGTAGCATTCCGGGTTGGTCGACTTTTGTGCCATTGTGGCTAAGTCGGTTAATGCAGGTGTCTGAGGATTATCAGAATGCTAGTTCAAGTCACTCCATTGCCTCAAAATGATTTTCATTCATACATCACACCATTGTGAGTTTTAATACTTATTACACATACCGGTATACATCCTGTAGTACAGTTGGGTTCGTTCTCAATGCACAACTGAGAATTTCGGGTTTAAATCCTGGGCAAAACAGAAATGGTTGGGCACATTTTCTTCACCTAATGCCTTTGTTCATATAGCAGTAACTAGGTACTCAGGAGTGAGTCAGCTTGTTGTAGGATTGCATCCTGGGCGGGGTCAGTAACAAATATATATTACAAGTCTGGTTCCCCATGCCCCTCCCCCACAAGTAGCCTTGTGGGGGGGGGGGGTGACCTTGATATAAGTCCAACGTGTATGAATACACTCTGGCTTCCTGTTTCCCGACACAATGAATGAATTAATTAATTAAACAAAAAATATCTATATCTATATATATATATATATATATATATATATATATATATATATATATATATATATATATATATATATATATATATATATATATATATATATATATATATATATATATATATATATATATATATATATATATATATATATATATATATATATATTATGTATACTGTACAGTATATATAATTGCACACATTTTCATGCAATTATATACATGGATATCACTGATTTGCTGTTGTTAAGAGTTCAATGGTTCCTAGTATGACCGCTCAGGACATTCAGTTGCTAGATGGTGATGCGCCAGACATGGTCTGAATTATTATTACTAAGACCCTGGAAGGAAGGAGTGTGAGGAATCACACTCAGACTGAATCCTGTGAGTCAGGATTTTTTCCAAATATGGCAAACGATCAGCAAAGGTGTCTTGTATCAAATGACATCCTCCCTAGAATAGGTGGGGTTTTTTAAATAATGGGCACCTTAAATCATCTTTTGGTGATTGGAGCACATAGGCCAATTGCTTTCCAGCAATTGGAGCAATGTAAGTGTAAAGAGAATAAGTAATGTACTTTTGTATAAAAAATAATTAATACTTCAGTACAAACAAAATACTGTACAGTACATACTGTAATTTTTTAAACACAATAAATCCTATCTGATCTCAAATAAAATTGGCTCTAGATGTTAGAGATTCGTACAACCCATCATGCATAATTATCAAAGGAATATGAATGAACAAAGAAGGCTAGTATCCTGGTCTCACACATTACGCAGCCAGCTACTTACATGGATGCAGGCTAGTTCCTGGCCGGTTTCCCCACCAGAATATTGCATGCGTTACTCTTCAGTTTAGTTGCTCCTCTAGTTAGATTTTAAAATACAACTGGCAGCCAAAGAACCAGCGCAGTCAATTCGCCTCTACTTGCAGAACACTAGACATCTGCAGGTCAACAAGAAGGTATAATGTCATGAACATAAAAAAACACTTATAACAGTATACCAGCAGTAATTTTGTTCCTCTGTAATTTAAAATGTCAATATTTTATTTAGAGAGAAAATGAATTGGGCGTCTTAGGTGACTCGAACCTGTGACCAACAGACTGTAAGCCATAACCTCTAACACCGTACCACCCTGACCTCTTAAGTTGCACCCTGGTGTTCGTTGACTAGGAGGCTTGGTCGACAACTGGGCCGCTGGGTCGCTAAGCCTCGAAATCACCTCGAAGTAAGGTAACCCTAATACCAACCATAGTTCGAAGGCAAAGCCTCCTACAAGGCTAACCGAAGGAGAGAAAGGGAGAACAGCATGACAACCCAGACCAGGCTGAGTCCAGCTAGATTCTGAGATGTCTCTTAGTTCACCAACAAATTGAAGCAAGCAAACTGGAAAAGAAGTATAACCCTGGCTAGCAGGCAACTTTGATGGCAGGTGTCCCAAAGGAACTTGTTGTTGAGGCGGGTGAGAATGCTGATTCTCCAAAGATGAAGATGTTGGAGGACAATATGAGACAGAGGAAGATGTTGGGGTAAGGGAGGACCAAACAACAGAGATGAAGGGGACAAGCCAAGAGATGCTTGAAAGCACCTGACAAACCTGGAACAAGCAATGCAACTATAAATTTAAGTAGGACAAGGGAGGAACTTATGGAAAACAAAGTGGTCCAGCAAAACGAGATTCGGTCCAGAGAAACTTGTTGGAGCACTGAAAAGAAGCAGGACATTATCCATAAGAACAGTACAACTGCAGGAACACCCTCAAGCAACACATAACAAACAATTGTGTGAAACAGTAGTAGATGGCAGAGTAGGCACTCGAAATACTGGTGGGGAGGAGGACCAAAACCACTACATAATCCTGATACTCTTCTCAAATGTCCAAGCAATCTAGTACCCAGGGGAGTTAGAAGGCACACAGATGGTGCCCCACGATGTTGGCACTGAAGCTTGCCAAGAAAAATGAAAGGGTTGGTGGGCTGAATCATACCATCATCATCATCAGATCTGGATGAGTGCAAAAAATGGTCAGGCAACATATATTATGTCACCCACAAATCAATTATTGCACAAACTTACCAAAAGTCTTTAATGTTTTGGGCAAAGTAGTGGATACTTAATTAAAATGGTTCTGAAATTATTCACCGTGCTGATAACCAAATTAAATGTCTTTTGCCAAAAAGAGAAGAATCTCAGAATGTCAGAGGAATGAAAACAAGGGGGGATAGGCTAATTACTGTACATAAAAAGTCACTTGGAGGAATTTATAAGGTAAATAGGGAATATTGCTTTACAGGTTTGAGCTCTGTTCTGTAAATAATAAATTGGTGCAATAATCACACAGTTGTAGACAGAAACGGTGGTAATGGCAGCAGCAGTCATGCAGTGTTTGTACAAAATGAAATCTACAGGGAACTAAACACAATAAGAATTCCAGAGAACAACATAGAGCACAGAGGTGTCTAGAGACAAAGTGAAAAAAATGCTCATGGAGCTAAGTACTGTAAGAACAAAGCAGTTGGCCCAGATGGATTTTCACCATGGGTTCTGAGAGAATGTGCACCTGAGCTCAGCATTCCACTTCAACAAACTTTTCAGGCATCCCTGTGTATAGGAGTCATAGCAGATATGTGGAAAAAGGCTAACATAGTTCCAATCTACAAAAGTGACAGCAGGGAAGAACCCCCCCCTCCTCAATTACCTGTATCATTGACAAGTGTAATAGTCAAAATGTTGCAAAAATTGTTAAAACTAAATGGGTAGAACACCTGGAAAAAAAGTTATAATATCAGTCAGCCAGTATGGTTTTTGATCTGGAAGATCCTGTGTAACGAATTAACTGTTTCTACGATCGAGCCACAGATTTTACAGGAAAGAGATGGTTGGGTTGGGTTGACTGCATCTATATGGCCCTAAAAAAGGCTTTCAACAGAGTTCCACATAAAAGGTTGTTCTGGAAACTGGAACATATTGGAGGGATGACAGGTAAGATTCTAACATGGATGAAAAATTTTCTGATAGAAAAATGAGAGCAGTAATTAGAGGCAATGTACTGGACTGGAGAAATGTCACAAGTAGAGTACCACAGGGTTCATTTCTTGCACCGGTAATGTTCATTGTCTACATAAACGATCCACCAGATGGAATACAGAATTATATGAACATGTTTGCTGATGATGCTAAAATAATAGAGGAAAATAAGAAACTTAGGTGATTGTCATGCCCTTCAAGAAGACCTGGACAAAATAAGTATATGGAGCACCACTTGGCAAATGGAATTTAATGTGAATAAATGCCATGTTATGGAATGTGGAATAGGAGAACACAGACCCCACGCAACCTATAAATTATGTGAGAAATCTTTACAAAATTCTGATAAAGAAAGATCTAGGGGGTTATCTTGAGGTTACTTGAGATGATTTCGGGGCTTTTTTTTTTTTTAGTGTCCCCGCGGCCCGGTCCTCGACCAGGCCTCCACCCCCAGGAAGCAGCCCTTGACAGCTGACTAACACCCAGGTACCTATTTTACTGCTAGGTAACCAGGGCATAGGGTGAAAGAAACTCTGCCCATTGTTTCTCGCCAGTGCCTGGGATCGAACCCAGGACCACAGGATCCAGCGTGCTGTCCGCTCAGCTGACCGGCTCCGGGGTGGTTCTAGATAGAAAACTATCACCTGAGGACCACAAAGAACATTGTGTGAGGAGCCTATGCTACACTTTCTAATTTCAGAATTGCTTTTAAATACATGGATGGCAAAATACTAAAGAAATTGTTCACAACTTTTATTAGACCAAATGCTGGAATATGCAGTTGTTGTATGGTGCCCATATCTTAAGCAGCACATTAACTACTGGAAAAGATGCAAAGACATGCCACTAAGTGGCTCCCAGAACTGAAGGACAAAAGCTACAAGGAGAGGTTAGAGGCCTAGCTTAAATATGCCAAAACTAGAAGATAGAAGAAAAAGATGTGATATGATCACTACATACAAAATAGTAACAGGAATCTATAAAATTGATAAGGAAGAATTCCTGAGACCCGGAACTTCAAGAACAAGAGGTCATAGATTTAAAGTAACTAAACAAAGCTGCCGAAGAAATATAAGAAAATTCACTCACAAACAGAGTGGTAGATGGTTGGAACAAGTTAGATAAGAAGGTGGTGGAGGCCAAAACCGTCAGTAATTTCAAAGCGTTATACTGTATGACAAAGAGTGCTGGGAAGACGGAATACCATGAGTGTAGCTCTCATCCTGTAACTACACTTAAGTAATTACAGTACAGAGTGATGGTTGCCACAACATTCAATGATGATGGTGTTAGGGGATGTGATTTAACCTGCCTCCCACACACCTGAAACTTTGCTCACCTTGCCAATAACCAGGGCTGAGCAGAGGATCAGGCCCATGGGCAACAGGCTGGCTTAATCCAACTTAGCTGAGATGGCACATCACTTGGGTTGACTTGAGAAGCATAGGCTCAGCTGTTCTGGGTTGATGCTGACCCACAAGCAGTTGCATATTCCATAGGTGCTGTAATTCATCATCTTCATGCTAAATGCTCTTCCTTTGACAGCATTTTACTAATATGAGGAGCAATCAATAGATAATTTTCTTAAATTACAAATAAATAATCACACAAAAAGTAACCCCCAAATAGCTATCCCAGATACATTCTCTTCACTTCCCATTTATCAGGGGCTCAATAAATTTAACTATTAGAAATTAATTTTGTTGGGGAACTGGCAGCTGTATATAATAATAATAATAATAATAATAATAATAATAATAATAATAATAATATAATAATAATAATAATAATAATAATAATAATAATATAATACAGTAATAATAATAATGCCGACGATGAGTCACAATAACGTGGCTGAGAATCTGAAGACTAAACCACACACCAGAAGATGTGGAGGAGACAACATTTTGGTCCATTCTGGACCATTATCAACTTGATTGTAATGGGAACGAGGGAGACACAGGCATAAGTAAGGCAAGATATAAGTGGAGAGAGGGGACGAGGAGGAAATTCCTAGAGGAAGGTAAGAGCAAGGCAAAAGGTGCAGATGTGATGGGGTAATAATAGGGTGTAAGAAGGGGGTAATAATGGATATAAGAATAGGAACGTAAGAATATGAGGAAAAAGAAAGATGGGGGTAGGCTTATGTCAGGTCATGTTTGTTAGAAAGGTTAGAGCATTTGACTATGTACAGTACTGTAAAAGGGATGAGTCAACAGGGATGGGTATGTTGTGTATCAGAGCCGATTCGACAAGACGGTATCTGTGAAGAGCAGAGGCAGGAAAGATTATTTTAGAAGACCAATCAATAGGATGATTAGAATCCCTCACATGGCAGAAGAGAGCACTGTTTGTGTCTGCAGACTTAACACTTCTTTTGTGTTCCTTAAGTCTGTCATTAAGTGTACGGTCAGTTTCACCAAAGTATTGTAGAGGACAAGATGGACAGGAAATAGAGTAGGCACCAGCAGCATTAGAAGCAGGAGGAGCAGTGTGAACCAGAGAGTACTACGAAGAGTGTTAGTTTGTCAAAAAGCAAGCTTTATGTCAAGAACATATTTCTTGTCATAAAGCTGGGAGTCTATAACCACTAACTTCTCTCCCACCACTAACTTCTCTCCTACCACTAATCTCTCTTCCCCTCAAATAAAAATATTAATAAAGCTGTACATAAAACCACACTTTCATAATACACATCAATGCAATAGACATTTGTGTAATACTGACATTAATGAAATTATACATTGCTGCAACACACGCCAACACAACTGGTTGTTGTGTGTTGCATACCAACACAGCATACACTGATGCAACACAACATACATTGGTGTAACACAGCATACACTTGTGCAACAAATCATACACTGGTGCAATGCAGCATACACTGGTGCAACACCACACCTCTGGCTAAACGATCTGTAATGCTCTGGCCTGTAACGCTCTGGCTCTTTAGCCAGAGCTCAACCCCTGCAAGCACAAACAGGTGAGTACAATATTTCCTGACAACACACGATACCGCGACACACACAATCACCGGAACTACGAGCATTTAAATAGTTTTATACACAGGATATTTATCTTCCATACGTGTCTTGCATAGAAAATGGGATGTGTGAGGACAGGTGGCTGTGTTTGACATTATAATTATGGAGGGGTGAGGGGGAAGGGTGGTGAGGGAAGGGAGGGGAAAAGAGGAGAATGGTAGGGAAGGTATGGGGAGGTGAGAGAGGGAAGAAAGCGGCGGGGAGAGAGGGAATGAATGGGAAGGGGAGAGGGGGGAAGTTGGTGGTGAAGGAAGCAGTGGGGGTGGGGGGGTGGAAGAAGGGAGAGATGAGAAAAGAGGGAAAAAGAAAGACAGATAAGAAGATGACAACACCAAGAGCATAAAAGAGGCACTCCACTCCACCAGACGACCCCCCCCCCATCTCCCACCCCTCTCCACAGGAGGCTCCCACGGCTCCACAGGACCCTCCCACGGCTCCACAGGACACTCCCACGGCTCCACAGGAGGCTCCTATGGCTCCACAGGACGCTCCCACGGCTCCACAAGACGCTCCCACGGCTCCACAGGATGCCCCCACGGCTCCACAGGACGCCCCTCACGGCTCCACATGACGCCTCCACGGCTCCACAGGACGGCCCCACGGCTTCACAGGACGCCCCCACGGCTCCACAGGACGCCCCCACGGCTCCACAGGACGCCCCTCACGGCTCCACATGACGCCTCCACGGCTCCACAGGACAGCCCACGGCTCCACGGACGCCCCCACGGCTCCACAGGACGCCCCCACGGCTCCACAGGACGCCCCCACGGCTCCACAGGACGCCCCCACGGCTACACAGGACGCCCCACGGCTCCACAGGAGGCTCCCATGGCTCCACAGGACGCTCCCACGGCTCACAAGACGCTCCCACGGCTCCACAGGATGCCCCCACGGCTCCACAGGACGCCCCCACGGCTATACATGACGCCTCCACGGCTCCACAGGACGCCCCCACGGCTCCACAGGACGCCCCCACGGCTCCACAGGACGCCCCCACGGCTCCACAAGACGCCCCCACGGCTCCACATGACGCCCCCACGGCTCCACAGGACGCCCCCACGGCTCCACAAGACGCCCCCACGGCTCCACAGGACGCCTCCACGGCTACACAGGACGCCCCCACGGCTCCACAGGACGCCCTCACGGCTCCACAGGACGCCCCCACAGTTCCACAGGACGCCCCCACGGCTCCACAGGACGGCCCCACAGGATGGCCCCATGGCTCCAAAGGATGCACCCACCACTCCACAGGACGGCCCCCACGGCTCCACCGGACAGCCCCCACTCCACCGGACGGCCCCACGGCTCCACCGGACGGCCCCACGGCTCCACCGGACGCCCCACGGCTCCACCGAACGGCCCCCCACTCCACCGGACGGCCCTCCCATTCCACCGGACGGCTCTCCCACTCCACCAGACGGCCCCCCACTCCACCAGACGGCCCCCGCTCCACCGGACGGCCCCCCACTCCACCGGACGGCCCTCCACTCCACTGGACGGCCCTCCCATTCCACCGGACGGCCCTCCCATTCCACCGGACGGCCCTCCCACTCCACCGGACGGCCCCTCACTCCACCGGACGGCCCCCCACTCCACTGGACTCCCATTCCACCGGACGGCCCCTCACTCCACCGGACGGCCCCCCACTCCACTGGACGGCCCTCCCATTCCACCGGACGGCCCCTCACTCCACCGGACGGCCCCCCACTCTACCGGACGGCCCTCCAATTCCACCGGACGGCCCCCCACTCCACTGGACGGCCACCCCACTCCACCGGACGGCCCTCCCACTCCACTGGACGACCACCCTACTCCACCGGACAGCCCCCCACTCCACCGGACGGCCCCCCACTCCACCGGACGGCCCCCCACTCCACTGGACATCCCTCCACTCCACCGGACGGCCCTCCCATTCCACCGGACGGCCCTCCCATTCCACTGGACGGCCCCTCACTCCACCGGACGGCCCTCCCATTCCACTGGACGGCCCCCCACTCCACCGGACGGCCCTCCCCCACTCCACCAGACGGCCCCCACTCCACCGGACGGCCCTCCCGCTCCACCAGACGGCCCCCCCCCCCCGCTCCACTGGACGGCCCCCCACTCCACCAGACGGTCCTCCCGCTCCACCGGACGGTTCTCCTGCTCCACCGGACGGCCCCCACTCCACCGGACGGCCCCCCCACTCCACTGGACGGCCCCCCACTCCACCGGACAGCCCCCCACTCCACCGGACGGCCCCCACTCCACCAGATGGCCCCCACTCTACTGGACGGCCCCCCACTCCACCGGACGGCCGTCCCATTCCACCGGACGGCCCTCTCACTCCACCGGACGGCCCCTCACTCCTCCGGACGGCCCCCCCCCAACTCCACCGGATGGCCCTCCCGCTCCCCCGGATACTGCCTCGTGTATATTTACCAGTTTGTTATGAGATGGTCAGTAAACAATCATACTGTGAAGAGGAAGAGACTCCTGCACCATCCCGGCCAGCCTTCAGCGCCACACCTGCAAAAACAAATGCAATGAGTATTCGGGAATGCACACATTCTTGGGAATACAAATTAATACAACTATGAGGGAATACAATATATTATTAAATACAACATACAGATATGCACTGCACCTTCCTCCCATTATTCCCTCTTACCTTACCGCCCATATACCATTTTTTTCTCTCTCTCTCATATATATACATATATATATATACATATGTATATATATATATATA
>WNGS01088121.1:0-15654 GCA_020271785.1 Procambarus virginalis
CGGAATAAAAGTAGATTGCAAGAACATCCTACAACATCTGACTCAATTGTACAATGACAACTACTTACTCCCCATGGAATAAGAATCACAAACCACAAAACTCTGCAACTTAGATCCAAAATAAACTTTACCACCCTTAATGGTTATACACGATTTACCAAACTTCCTCCTATGACATCTAGAGCTGCTTTGAGTACTGTCTGTTCACAATCAATAACACTACCAAGCTGGGTCACATCCTCACAGACAACTGAAGAGGGAGGCTCAATAGGTCTCCATCTACTCGACAGAAGCTGATCCTCTGGCTGCTTTCCCACACTTCATAACTGGATCTAAAGTACAGACTGTCTCCTTGCTTCTCTCTGAAATCTTCGGGTTAGTTCTACTCAATTTACATAAATTAAAGGACTCTGAATCTGAAGCGAGCGGGCAAGTAACAGGTAGTTTAACCTCCTCCCCTTTACTATCGCCTTGACTAGGGTGAGGCGGGGCCTCTACAACAGACTTACTCTCGACAACTGATCCTAACTTGGCAACTGATTCTAAACTTGGAGTGAGTGGGAATACTTCTGCCAACCCAACATCTTGTCTTAAACCATTCACTTGGCTAGAATACAATAGAGTCGTGGCTTTTAAGTTTCTCTCAACTCCTGGCACAAACGTTCGTAGTGAGCGGGCAAGACAATGGTACATGGACATCCTTTCCCAAATCATCTACTGGATTGGAATAAAGCATTCATAGTACTAGGCTTACTCTCAACAACTAGGTTGGCCACACATGAATCGGGAACAACCACATCCCACTTCTCCTCTGAAGGGGGTACTGGTTACTGGAACAAATACTTGAGTAGCATCAGAACTGACAACTGGATTAATAATAGTACTGACATCAGCACAGGTAGAGTGGACAAAACCATCTACTACAACAGGTTGTTCATTCATAGATGGGTTGACTACTGGCTGTCGTGGCGAGTGGTCGTGTCCGCTGCTCGCTCCGGCAGTTTTGGTGGTTGTTGCCAGTTTTGGCCGTTTGAGGGCGTGTGTCTCTGCTCGCCTGTGCTGACGTGGACTTCACGATGGGGGTCCCCCTCCCACCAATACTGCGGGCTCAGTCTGTGGGCTTGGAATTTTCCGGCAGGGCTGGATACCCGGAGATCGCGCAGGTTTGTGAACAGCTGAACATTCCTGTGATGGACATTTACGGCGTCGAGCTGGTGACGGCCCGTCGTGTGATAATCAAGTTCACAGAGGAGTTGGCATACCGCGACTTTCTCCGTCGTTACGAGGGGCGGACATTACCTCTGCAGGATGGTGCGGGCACTGTTTCAATCTCTGATCGGAGTGGTGCCCTCACCTATGTCAGCGTGCATGGGGCTCCATTGGAGTTTCCGGAGGGTCTGCTCCGGCGGTACTTCGGCCGTTTTGGCGCCGTAATTAGTGTGTGGGTGAATGTGGTATCTTCGAGCCCACTTAAGGGTGTAAGGACGAACATTCGCACCCTGGGCATGAGGCTCTGGGAGGATATTCCGTCCTCTGTGCGTCTGATGGGGTACACAGTCCGTGTGTTTTACGCCCGCCAGCCTCGGACGTGTTATCGTTGTGGCCTGTTGGGCCATCAGGCTGCTGACTGTTCTGCGCCGGCCTCTGTGCCTGTGAACCTCTTCAGTGAGGAGGATTTTCCACCGCTTCCTGTGGAGGAGGTTTCTGTGGCTATGGACGACTCTCCGGCCGCGGATGTGCCCCCTGTGTCGCCTGATGCGCCCCCTGTGGTGGTGGCTTCTCCTCTGGAGGTTGTGTCATCGCCTGATGCTCATCCTGCTCCGCCTAGTGTCTCTGGGATTCTTCGGCCGACACTCTGCTCGAATCCCCCGTCTTCCTCTGCTGCATCTGACCCTGTCCATGCACCCTCGCCGTCTGTTCCGGCTGTGCTGGGTGCTGGGGTGGTTCCGGCGCTTCCCCATGTGTCTGGCCTGGTGCCCCATGTGGTTGAGGATGCTGCAGTACTGCGGCGTGCGTCGGTTCGCCCGGCTTGTATTGAGCGTGTGTCTGAGTCGGCCTCCGGGTCTGATGATGTGCGGCCCGTGCCTAAGCGTTCCCGGCATTCGTCGTCTGCATGGGCGGACGTTGGCGAATTCGGCGCTTGTGAGTCTGCAGGCGACAGCGGGGTGGATACGGCTGCATTGCGTACTACGGTGGCGGTGGAGGTGCATTTGCCAGAGGATGCCTGTGACGGTCTTTCGGCCTCCACTTCCGATCTAGTGGCTGCGGTTCCTGCTTCGGGTGCTTCGCCGGCCTCGGATGGCTCCGGTTCTTCGTGGGGGGTGGTGCCCCCTGCTGAGGTCCGTGGTGAGCGGGGTGGCCTTGTGCTGCTGTTGAAAAAGAATGCTCGCTCTGGAGATTCTGTGCCTCTTGCCTCGGTCCCCGGTTCCTCGACTGCGGTTTCGCCGCCTCTTCCTTCTGCGGCCGTATCTTCAGTGTCTCCTGCGGTCTCGTCCCCTGCTCCTGTGCGTCCGGCAACGCGGCCGTCTCGGCAGCCCTCGTACGCTTCATCGGTGTCGTCTGCTACGTCGGAGGGCGTGGCTTGTGATCCCCAGCCTCGTTATGCGACTGCCTTTGACCTTCGGAGGTATCAGTATCCGCCTGATCTGGAGATTCCAGAGTTTATGCCGGGTCCGCGGCAGCTGGGGGGTCATCACCCCACCGAGAAGGAGTAACTGATTTGGGAGGGCTATAAAAGAATGTATCCCTGTTAAGTATCTTTCTCCCGAGGGGTTTGGTTTTTTGCTTGACCCATGCTTCCCTTATGTATTGTAGGTTGTGGGTTATTGCCATTAGTGTGCATGGTTGTGTGGTGTGGGTCGGGTGTATGAGTGGGTGGGGAGGGTTTGTTTACCGGTCCCTGCATGCTCCGGTTTGTGGTTGTGGGTTCTTTGTGTGTGGTGTGTGCAGTGTGCATGTGTGTCCGGTTCCTGTGTGTGTGTGTCTGGTTGTGGATGGTATGTTCCTTTATTATGTTTTGTGGTTTCTTTTGGTTTCATGATGTTGTTTGTGCACTTGTTTGTGGAGTGCTGAGTGCCCTTCAGGCTTTTGGCGTGTATGTTTTGTTGTAATTTTATTTTCCTGTCTTATTATTATTGTTATTATTGTTATGGTTCTTATTATTGTTATTATTGTTATGGTTCTTATTATTGTTTTTTGTTCGTGTTGGTGCCTCTCCGTGTGTGTTTACGGTGCTGGTAGCCTTGTTCTGTTTTTTACTGTTTAAGTGTCACTTCTGTGTTGTATTCCGCTGTGTTTGTCTTCATTATTTGAATTTTGTTTTTGTCCTTATTGTTGACATTGTTTTTGTAAATTTTGTTGTTTTGTGGTCGGCCCTTCCGGTCGGCGTTTTTTCTTGTGTTTATGTACTTATGTCCTGTATGTTTTTTGTATGTGTATGCTTTCTTTGTTCTGTCTGTGGTTTTTGGTTTGTTTTATTGTATTTATAAGCATGCTTGCATGTAAACATCAAAATAAAAAAAAATAACTTCTCCTCTGAAGGGGGTACTGGTTACTGGAACAAATACTTGAGTAGCATCAGAACTGACAACTGGATTAATAATAGTACTGACATCAGCACAGGTAGAGTGGACAAAACCATCTACTACAACAGGTTGTTCATTCATAGAACTATCTTCAGCACAGGCAGAATAACCAACAGGGTCTGCAACTGGCTGTTTACACAAACGGGGATCAATCTCACCCACAATATGATTTATTGCCACATCGTTATCCAATATAACATCCACACCTGGGATGGGCAACTGTTTACTAACAACCACAGTGCATAAACTTGGAGTAATGGTGGATCTCAAATTAACATCTATCAGAGGTACAGTTTTACATCCTGCAACACTCTGAAGAACTACAGACTTCCCAGTATCTCTCATTGCAACATTAGAAAGTATACTGGCAGGAATTAAGGTTTGGGAAGCACCAGTGTCACGAAGAAGAACCACTGGCTTCCACTTCCCATTTACACACAAAACTTCACCTGAAGACATATATGGAGAATACTGTTTCACCCAATTGGGGTTTACAGTGACATGTTCTTTAGTTAATTTATTCTGCACACCTCTACAATAAATGAGACCAGTCGGTCGTAACTCAGGGTGCAGAATAAAACATGAGTTAATCACATGGCCTTTTCTCTTACAATGAGTACAGCACCTTACAGTGGACACACCTGTGGAACCAACTGTAGATTTATAATTAACATTACTAATATTTGATATTCCTGACAATGAAGTAGCAGGATTAGATTTTGTAAGAGAAGAGTTAATGGGAGTAACTGGAGCACTAGTACTGGATTGGTTCTGATAAGGAGTTCTGTGAGCATTATAATTTACTTTACGGTTAAACTTTGGTGATTGGGCTTTAAAATGTGCCTTAGTTAACAACTCATGCTCATCAGCGAGCTTAGACAGCTCATAAATGTCCGTTATATTCTTCTGTTCTGCCATAAAAGTAGACAATTTATCTGAGAGACATGACAACACTTCTTCTGTTATAAGAAGATTCTTAAGAGCGTCATAATCATTTATTGAAAGTGATTTAACCCATCTGTTACAATAGTTTGTTTTTAATCTGGTGAAATTTGCAATTGTTTGTTCACTTGCCCTCTTTAAGTTCCTAAACTTTTGTCTGTGTGCTTCAGGATTCAATTGGTAAGCAGTTAAGATGCTTTTCTTAACAAACTCGTATTCAAAACTATTTTCATCAGGCAAGGATGCAAAAAACCTCCTGACTTCTCCCTTTTAATTGACTTTGCATGATTGCAACCCATTGATCCATTGGCCAGTTCATACTGACTACAATTTTAGAGAAATGTGAAAAGAAAACCTCAGTGTCCTCCTCATTGAACTTTGGTAACTCTACATATTGATGTACTCTTAGTTGATTATTATCATTACTATTTGGAACATTGCTAGTATTACCATGCCCAGCTGCCAATCACTGTGTCTCGAGACTGTTGTTAGCCTCAGCCATTTGCTTTTGAATTTTTAACTGCCTAGTTTATTCTTCTGCTTGTTGTTTCTTTGTTGCTTCTAACTGCAACTGTGCTACTAATCTAGTATTTTGTGCCTCAATCTCTAACCGTCGAGTTTCATGCTCTTTCTGTTGAGCTTCAGCCTCTAATATTTTCTGTTGCCTTTCAAATTCACATTCTTTCTCTCGAGCCTCAATCTTAGCATATGCTACTTGCGCTTCCAACTCAAGACGCCTTAAAGCAATCTGGTCACTAGTCTCTTCACGTACTTCATCTTGAGGTTATCTTGAGTTGATTTCGGGGCTTTAGTGTCCCCTCGGCCCGGCTCTCGACCAGGCCTCCACCCCCAGGAAGCAGCCCGTGACAGCTGACTAACTCCCAGGTACCTATTTACTGCTAGGTAACAGGGGCATAGGGTGAAAGAAACTCTGCCTATAGTTTCTCTCCGGCGCCCGGGACCGAACCCGGGACCACAGAATCACGTGCATTTCATCCAAAAATTCTTCTCCTAACTCACTATTATCTTGTAAAGCCACTAGTACGTGCAGCGTTTCGGGCAGGTCCAATTAATCTAAGAAAATTTAAGTAGGTAAATACTTGCAAAATTTATAAAAAATGATAACAGTTACAAGGCAAGAAAAAAAAAGATGAGAGAAAATTGTAGGTATATTAAAGCACATAGGTAGCTCAGATTGATTGCAATAACAGCTTGAATGGTAGTTGACAAAATTTGGTAGGCAGAATACAGCATATGGCTAGCACATATAAGAAGACAGTAATGAACACAATGATAAAGTTGTTTGGGTTAAGTACATAAAAATTGAGAGATTGGGTAACACTAGGTCAACCCGTCCTCGCAAATTCGTATAGTCAATATTGACTTATTAAATATGTGCATAGGTGACATACTTAACATAATAGTTTTCCTTGAAAAGCTTCATAGAAGACACCGACCTTACCTAACCTACTTAGTATGTTAAGATAAGCATCTTATTGCTACGTAATTACAATTATTACCTAACCTATACCTATAATAGGTTAAGTAACAATGGTAATTACGAAGCTATAAGATGCTTATTTTAGCATACTAAGTAGGTTAGGTAAGGTCAGTGTTTTCTATGAAGCTTTTCAAGGGAAACTATTATGTTTAGTATGTCACCTATGCACGTAACTAATAAGTCAATATTGACTATACGAATTTGCGAGGACGGGTTGCACTAGGTACAGAGCAAATTTAAAGCTCAGTGTAGGAAACTAAGAAGATGAAATTAGGTACTTTGTGGTTTTGCCTTTAAATAAGGCAAAAGTTTGACAGCTTTTCAATTCACTAGGGAGTGAGTTCCATAGACTAGGTCCCTTAATTTGCATAGAGTGTTTACACAGATTAAGTTTGACCCTGGGGATATCAAAGAGATAATTATTTCTGGTGTGGTGATAATGGGTCCTATTACATCTGTCCAGAGAGAGTTTCAGAGCATGGTTTGCATTTAAGAACAGGATTTGTAAATGTAGTTGACACAAGAGAATGTGTGGAGGGAGTTAATATTTAGCAAGTTTAGGGATTTAAACAAGGAAGCTGAGTGTTGTCTGAAAGCAGAGTTAGTTATTATTCTGATAGCAGATTTTTGCTGGGTGATGATGGGCTTAAGGTGGTTTGCAGTGGTAGACCCCCATACACAGATACCATAATTAAGATAGGGGTAGATTAGTGCATAATATAGTGAGAGGAGAGCAGAGTTAGGAACATAATATCTTATTTAGAGAGTATACCAACTGTCTTAGAGACTTTCTTAGTTATGAGTTGAATGTGGGTGCTGAAGTGAGTCTCTTGTCTAGGAATATGCAAAAAACTTGCCATCAATTTTATTACTGATGTTATGTTGTCTATCTGTAGGTGAATTGCATTTGATGGTTTGCTTCCAAATAAGATGTAGCAAGTCTTTTCTATGTTTAATGTTAGTTTGTTAGTTGTCATCCATAAGTGGATTTTTTTTAATCATTATTCACAACATTATTTAGTGTATGTGGTTGGGGTCTGAGTAGATAAGGGTAGTATCGTCAGCAAACAATATAGGTTTAAGAATATTAGAGACATTATTTATTATTTATTATTTATTATTCATATACAAGAAGGTACATTGGAATGAGAGATACATAATATGGTAATTACAATCTTGTAAAGCCACTAGTACGCGCAGCGTTTCGGACCGGTCCTTAATCTAAGAAAATTTTAAGTAGGTAAATACTTGCAAAATTTATATAAAAANAGATTCTCAAGGATTTCCGGTCTGCCTTCAACACTGGTACAATGGGGGATGCCCACTCACTATGTGTAATTGGCTCTAAGATGCCTTCTGCCACATGCTTTTCCAGGGCTGATTCTACCAATTGCTTGTAATGAAACAGCACTGTTCTTGCCTTGAAAAATTTAGGTGAAGCCCCACTTTTCAGGTGAAATTTTTGCAACCATGCTATTATTGGCTTATCTGCCTCCACTGAATATTTATCTAACATTTGTTCGGCACTTTTAATTTTTTAACTATCGACAATTCATCTAGGGCCGCCAAGAAAATTCCACTTTTTCCATGAGATCCGTACCAAATAGGCTAGGATTTGTGAATCCACAACATAAAATCCTGGACAATTTCTTTTCCATTATAACCTAATGTTGCCGACACCTTGCCATAACCTTAACCTCAAACCGCTAGGGGCCCAAATGGAATTCACACCCACAGGCGCACAAAAAAAAAAAATCCAAAAATTCTTTCGTCTTATAGAATTGTTTATTTTTGTTCCTGATCACGGAAAAAATAACAAAAAATCGTAGGTAGCATATTTAGCCGCAGTAGGGTAGGGAAGTGTGGCAAAAAAGGGGCGTTGCAGAGCCTTCGCCAGACGAGGTCTACTCCGCCCGAGCTGTCAGACGGCAGTTGCCACAAATATATTATTTCCTAATTATTTCAATGTCTCTGATTGATTTTTCTTAGTTTTTTGCAGTAATATTATTCTATACAGTGAATTGTGGTATATTTATATTATAAAATGTGTGAACCATCGCTGTACTCAAAATTATGGTGTGCATATAAGTGATTCAATTATTATGTTCATAAAACAATAAACAAATAGTTTTGCTGTTACACTATATACACAGGTTATATATAAGTATCTGCATGTTTTGTTCACCATAACGAACTACTAAGTTGGTCTTGTGAGTCAAAAAGCAACGAGGAGTGGCCGCCACACACCAGCGAGCCACTCACTGCCACGCCCTCCCTCAACACCACCTCACTCACCCTCATTTACCTCCCACAATACTGTTTTTGCATTTATTCACTATACACAGACGTTATATATACGTATTTACATGTTTTGTTCACCATAACTGTACATCTAAGCTTGTATGGTGAGTAAAGGTACAAAGACGTAGCTACTCCACAGTCAGCTGATCGGCGGCCACCCTCAAGGCCAGACGCACTAATATTTCTCCTCCAACAATATTGGTTGTGGTGTTATTATGCTATATACACACATTATATATAAGTATCTACCTGTTTTATTCACCATACTTGTACAAATAAGCTGGTATGGTGCCCATAGACCATTGTGGTCACCAGTAAACAACACGATAATTCCTGCAGACGACGCTCCTCTCTCACCAAAATGGCGGCTCCCAACCTACTCCTCTCGCTGTTATCTCACACTATACACACGTTATATGTAAGTATCTACATTTGTGTTCACCATAGGGAACCACTAAGCTGGTATGGTGAGTGCAGTCAATAAATGGTGGCCACACACAGTCAGAAGACAACGCCACAATCCTCCCTCCACAGCCGTACTCCTCCCTCCATCGAGCACAGCGCTAAATATCTCCACAATCAAGCTGTTATCAGAATCCTGGTCAGTTTTATCAAATTCAGGGAGCTTCAGTAATACTATCACTGCTAAATAATAGCAGTATCACTTATATTTGGCATTTGTAGGTGATGCTGTGGTCACAAGCTGAACAGCGGTGCTGTGAGCTCGTGCTGCGTGCGCCAGCCTTGGTGGCTGGCGCAATACTGACGCTCTCACTCCCAAGAATGTTGGGCTGGATTTTTTTTCTAGGTGGCATCGGACAACTATCAGTCGTGGCTGTACTATAGCTGCCCCTATCCCAGGCAGGGCGTTTAAATTATAGCGCTAGACACGAAATCATATATAAATGATGTGCGCGATTTCGGTTTTGTCACTGATATCATTTATATATGATATGTGTGGTTTGAGGGTTAATCGGTACATTATCATAAGCACTTAAAGATTTTTTACCTGGTTTTACATTCAATTGCAAGGTATCTGCCCAATCTCTAGACAATGTTGACACTGCCGCACCAGTGTCCAGTTCCAAGGGAACTAACTTCCCATTAATTACAAAATTCACCACTTGTGACTTCACTGAACATACCTTTTCTTTCACCGAATATAGTCTGTTTTCCTCACCTGCAGCTTCTTCAGACGGTTTACCTTCCTCTATCGCCTTGACCACAGTACCACTACCTCTTCTTCCTGCATTACCTGGTCGTCTCCTCTCCCAGGCCTTGTTGTTCCTGTCCAGAAATTCCCGACACACTCTCTGCAAGTGTCCCTCCTTGTTACAAAAGTTGCATATATATGCACGAAACTTGCACTTGCTACTTATGTGCCTGTATCCACAGTGTTTGCATCTGGTCTGGCCCTGTACGACCATAATTTCCTGAGTAGAAGTCTTACTTCCAAAAGCCCTTTCCAGGTTCAATATCTTCTCGAGCACTGTCCATGAAGTCATCGATTGTAGATCCAAATTTTCTGCCACCAGGTTAGGGTAATAATTCTCCTTTTCCACTGCCATGAACAACTGGTCCTTAACCCTACCGTCCAACTGTGCTCCGAAGTTGCAGAGGTTAGCCAAAGCCTTCAAATCCGCAAATAAATCCTGTACTGATTCGTGCTGCTTTTTCGTCCTCTTCTGGAAATCCATCAAACTCCTGTGATATGATGGTTTCACCACATACTGACGTTTAAGCAGAGCAATCAGGTCTACATAGGTCTTCGTGTGCGGGAGCTCCGGTGCACACAAATTTCTGAGAACACTATATGCTTCCAAGCCCAGTGAAACTAAGAGTACCGCTTTCTTGTTGGCATCCTACTTAATCTCCCGGCACTGAAAGTGTGCTTCCAGCAGGCTGAGCCACAGGTCCAACGAGATCTTGGCAGTGTTTAACGGCTCCATTGACATGAGCGGCGTAGTCATTGTCACGGTGGTAGCACACTGTACTGTTGTATGCGAAGCGTCCACTCGTCCACACGACGTACCCTGCTCTCTCTTGATCCTCACACCACGTCTCGTACCCAAGCTCTCTGCTGGAGATGTTTAATCCTCGTCGCCACTGTAATGGTTGTGGTCAGAGAAACAATCTTTGTCCTCATGGTTTTATTCTCCACCAGTAACAACAACAAAACAAATATCAGGTACATGAAATATTGTTAACAAGATCATAAACAAAAGAGCATCTGCTCCAAACATGCTACCTCCAACATCTGTAGTACTCAATCCCAACAGTAACGTTAACCGAAGGTTCGGCTTTCTTTGTGCAACACCACCAGAGACTCAAGGACTGCAAGGCTGCTACACTAAAGTATCTTGGGAAGGCCCAAGAAAATATGAAAGAACGAAACGATGCTAAGGCTAAGTTGCGGGTATTTAAGCCTGGTGACCCTGTCCTGGTATTAAAGCCTCGACTAGGGAACACTATGTCCCACAAGTACGAAGGCCCCTACATTGTGACAGAAAAGACTGGGGACCTCACGTACAAAGTGAGACACTCTGACAAGCGTAACCAGGTACTGCTCGTACACTTGAATCGGCTGAAGAAGTTCCAGGGCCCCAGGCCCATTGCACTAACCAATGTTTCCATTTCCAGTGAGGGAGGGGATGATTGTTCTGGGGACCCAACTAATCTCATTCTCAATAATTCTAGTTCTGTGAATGATGTGGAGGAGGGACTGTCCCATTTGCAGATGTCCCAATGTGAACAGGTGCAGTCGTTGCTTGACGAATTCTCCAGTCTGTTCGGGGAGGTCCGGACCCAGACTGATGCCATTTACCATGATGTCAAGTTGATGGACTACACCCCCCATTTGCCTTCAACCCTATCAGATGAGTCCGGAAAAGAAGGCCATCGTACAGAAGAAGGTCGACTTCTTGCTCCAGCATGGCCTCATCCGGCCGAGCCAGGGCTCTTGGTGCTCGCCCTGCCTTTTGGTCCCCAAACCAGATGGCTCCTGGCGATTATGCACCGACTACCGGCAGCTCAACAAGGTGACCATTGTGGATGCCAATCCGTTGCTCCGTCTCGAGGACTACATCGACGAAATCGGGAACGCCACGTTTGTCTCGAAATTCGATCTCTCAAAAGGGTACTATCAAATCCCGCTCACTGAGCGTGCTAAACAACTAACTGCGTTCGTGACACCCAAGGGTGTTTTTGAGTATCAAGTGTTACCGTTCGGCTTGCGTAATGCCCCTGCCACGTTTCAGAGGCTAATGAACTCTGCTCGCAAAGGTGCCAATTTGTCGGGCGTATTTAGATGACATTGTGCTCTTTGATAGTAATTGGGCTGACCACATAGCTAGGTTATGCCAGTTGTTCACAGTTTTGAAAAATGCAAATCTAACCTTAAATGCAAAAAAGTGTCATTTTGGCCAAGGCACAGTGACGTACCTCGGTTATGAAGTGGGCCAAGGAAAAGTGTTACCTCGGCAAGATAAAATCAGTGCCATTCTGGAGTATCCAGTGCTAAAGTCTAAAAAGGACATTCAGAGGTTTATCTGTATGTGTGCGTACTATCGGTGCTTTTGTCAGAACTTTTCCAGTGTTGCCACTCCTCTCACAGACTTGTTGCAGAAGGCTGTTAAATTTAAGTGGTCATCAGACTGTGCAGAGGCATTTAAAAATTTGAAATTGTTCTTAGCTTCCGCCCCAGTGCTTGCTAGTCCAAGGTTCGACCGACCTTTTAAAATTCATGTTGACGCATCTGACTCGGGTGCTGGTGCAGTGTTGTTGCAAACTGGGGATGATCAAGTGGAACACCCAGTATATTATTACTCTGTGAAATTTGACAGGGCGCAATGCAATTATTCAGTGGTAGGAAAAGAGGCGTTGGCGCTAGTGTTAACATGTAAAAAGTTCGAAGTTTACCTCACAGGTAATATAGTGGAAGTGTACATGGACCATAACCCACTAGTGTTCATGAATCAGATGAAGGGTACAAATCTATGCATCCTCAGGTGGGCATTGTACCTACAGGACTTCAATCTTTCCATTATCCACCTACCAGGCCGGCTCAACGTGATAGCCGACGCTCTGTCCCGGTTGCCTGAGTATCATTCATCTGAAGCCACAGGAAGCCATATACCAACTGTCATGCTTAGTTATTTTTTTTCTAGGTTCTCCTGTGACATTAAATATCCCGTGTCCAATTTATTTACTTCCCTGTTTTTTTTTGTGTATGTGTTTTTTTCTTTCAGAGAATTCCTTTGTACTTTTCTTGCAGAGAAATTGTGTTTTAATTGATTTTCTTTTATGTCATGGATTTTCCTTTTTATTTTCTGTATACGTTTACAAAAAAATTTGACTACTATTCTAGTAGTCACATTTTTTTTTCTCTGAAGGGGGGAGGAGTGTTACGACCCTGGGTTCCTCAGTTGGAAACCAGAGGTCAAATTGAGCTAAATAAACTACCTTTTAGTATTTTGGATGCATCGCGAGGTGTATTTGTTCATATCTTCCTTGCCAGACGTAAGACGAATCTTGTTGCTCACAAGCATTCAGACTCTTGAGCTTGTTGTGGATTAAGTATAACATTGTTATAAGATTAACTATCCTTAGAACGAGTAAAGTAACAATATGATGCATAGGGGAAGATTTTTAATGTGTATAGCTGAAAGATCAATTAGGCTCCTCCCGGCACCACACAATATGGGAGCCCTGATCTGGTCGCTGGAAGAGGGCTTCTCTGGTGGCATTCGAGGTGTAAACATCTGGACTGGTGGCTCTGCACCTCTGTCCCTTTCTACCTCCTACCTTCCCTTACCTTGAATTCCTGTACCTCTAAGTTAAGTAATTGTGTGTATATTAGTGCCTACTCTGGGATTGCTAGACTTGGGTAGACCTTGGGGTAGTATTTACCAGTGTTTTGGGTACCCCTAAGTGTTGTGTTGGTGTTAGGGTGCCACGTGGGCTCACTACCCCCTAAGCTGCCTCAAACTTCAGTTCTTAACCAGTAGTACTTTACCCTAGCTTGTTCACAGTGTAAACCTTGTATCCTGCCTATGTGGACCAAGGCTTTTAACTTAAGATAGTGTGGTAAAGTAATTATTATTATTGGTATTGGTGTGAATGTATATGGTGGGTTGTTAAGGGGTTAATAAATAAGTAAGTTAGTTAAAGGAGTATCCATTTTTCCTGTGAAGGAGATCTATGATCAACCTCTAGGCTGACTATTGTTGTAATAAGTCACTACAAGTTTATTTTTTATTTTCTTTGGGGACCGGGCCTTTTAGATCTCCATAACTTGGGTACCTCTGTATTCTAACTGCCCTTACACCTTAATTGCACTAGATTCCCGAGAGTTCAAGCCATCATCTATAACAGCTACCCAGAAAATATACCTACTAAAACAAAAACAGAAATGAACACAGAACAGACTTATCCGTAATCAGACCAGTTGACCAGAGGCTCGTCTACCAGCTACTGACTAACGTGGCATCAGGACGCCCCCACGTTCGCTCTCTCACAACATATCGAATGTTAAATTTACATAAAATTAATTTGCTTAATGAGCAATACTATTGTGCTAAAGCAAACATTAAAATAACTTAAATAAGAATGAATAAATTTATATGCATAAACAGAGGTAATGTAGTTTATAATAAACATAATTATTTATGGAAAATAATAAAGATGAAACTACTGGTAACTACACAATACCAGCTTCCTGTACTGCAGCAGGAAGTTGACTCGAATATCACAGGTCTAATACCTGTGACTATCAAGCCCTCGCTCCTGTCCCTATTGCATTTCCAACTCACACGATACATTACAGAAATATATATATATACATATACAGATATATGATGAAATGGGAATTAATAAGTTTATATCCTGAATTTATATATGTATCGACCTAGGAATACGTAACACTTCCACCTCCAAGAAAAAAAATGCAATTGATTGAAGATCAAAGCAATTTTTTCTGAAAGTAAAATTATGTGACACTTGAGATTTATTGAATCATGAAAATCAAAAAGTTCAGTTTTGTAATTTTGTTCTACATCACTGTTTCTACATCTCAGGGATTTCACATATGTTCCTCTGAAATATGCAAATTTATCTCTCCAGGCTACTATCTCACTTATTTCACTTAGTTTCAGATCATATTTCACATTCCTATCAACGTTATTATTATTAATAGCATTAATAGAATTGCCAATAAAGGTAGCTGCTTTCACAAAGTCAATACCGCAATTTATCTTTCCATCTGTTTCTACTACTGATCTGAGATCAGGCCCATGTTTCCCTTTTATCCATTTTCTATATGGTGAAATTTTCCAAGACAGACTCCTTTTTCATTACTCCTTTTTTCTGGAGCTGAACTGCTTAATTGAAGCTGACTGGATGTAAAGTAGTTTAGGGACTTCTCCTGGATATGCCCTGACAAAGTAATCTGCTTCTCATCACACTTGATCCTCGGTGGAACACATACTCTCGCCCAATGGATACTAAAATTAGAGAAATTAGCGTTAAATCTCACAATTACATATAAAACTTTTTCACTCTTAGAAATTTCAGAAACACAACACAATGACTTGGCAAACCTTTGATCTCCAACCCAAGAATTACAACCCAAGATAAGTGCAAAGACTACCTGATCGAACTGACTCAGATGATCCTTAAGGAACACAGAAGTCAATGTCCTCATAACTCTGTCATGACGATCAGCGAAAGAAAACATGCTTATGCCTAGGCACCATATCTCAATCACAACTCCAAAAACAAGTTCACACCTTCTGATGGTGGACTTGAACACAACACACACTTTCATAAACCTTCTAGTCTTCCAAAAAACTAACAAAAACATGCCGAAACCTGGACAACCCTTACCATGGATTTCACTTCCCAAGTGACTTCCTTCTAGTGACAAACAATCAAACAAGAGGTTTAAGGGTCTTATCATCTTGAAGATGCACAGCAGATTACCTGGGAACCTCCCAAAGATAATCTGTAACCCTTCACAATTATTAAAACTAGGTAGGATAACCTTATCCCCCAACTTGAAACACACACGTGTAGCCTCAACCATCTGCTCCTAAGTATGACTAACTCCTCCAACACCAATATGACTCTGAAAGTCAACACCACACTTGAGTGGAACATACATGTTGTTCACTACTCGTTCATCAAAATAAACTGTATCTGACACTGCTCTAGTATGACTCACCACTTTCTCAGAACAACTGGATGCACAACCTACTTGAGTAAACTCTCACTGCTCAACAACAAGGCTGGACAAAGATGTCCCACAGTCCATTACTTCAAGAGAGAATG
>WNGS01088121.1:16654-32005 GCA_020271785.1 Procambarus virginalis
GATCCTGCGGAATAAAAGTAGATTGCAAGAACATCCTACAAACACTCTGACTCAATTGATACAATGACAACTACTTACTCCCCATGGAATAAGAATCACAAACCACAAAACTCTGCAACTTAGAACCAAAATAAACTTTACCACCCTTAATGGTTATACACGATTTACCAAACTTTCCTCCTATGACATCTAGAGCTGCTTTGAGTACTGTCTGTTCACAATCAATAACACTACCAAGCTGGGTCACATCCTCACAGACAACTGAAGAGGGAGGCTCAATAGGTCTCCATCTACTCGACAGAAGCTGATCCTCTGGCTGCTTTCCCACACTCTTCATAACTGGATCTAAAGTACAGACTGTCTCCTTGCTTCTCTCTGAAATCTTCGGGTTAGTTCTACTCAATTTACATAAATTAAAGGACTCTGAATCTGAAGCGAGCGGGCAAGTAACAGGTAGTTTAACCTCCTCCCCTTTACTATCGCCTTGACTAGGGTGAGGCGGGGCCTCTACAACAGACTTACTCTCGACAACTGATCCTAACTTGGCAACTGATTCTAAACTTGGAGTGAGTGGGAATACTTCTGCCAACCCAACATCTTGTCTTAAACCATTCACTTGGCTAGAATACAATAGAGTCGTGGCTTTTAAGTTTCTCTCAACTCCTGGCACAACGTTCGTAGTGAGCGGGCAAGACAATGGTACATGGACATCCTTTCCCAAATCATCTACTGGATTGGAATAAAGCATTCATAGTACTAGGCTTACTCTCAACAACTAGGTTGGCCACACATGAATCGGGAACAACCACATCCCACTTCTCCTCTGAAGGGGGTACTGGTTACTGGAACAAATACTTGAGTAGCATCAGAACTGACAACTGGATTAATAATAGTACTGACATCAGCACAGGTAGAGTGGACAAAACCATCTACTACAACAGGTTGTTCATTCATAGATGGGTTGACTACTGGCTGTCGTGGCGAGTGGTCGTGTCCGCTGCTCGCTCCGGCAGTTTTGGTGGTTGTTGCCAGTTTTGGCCGTTTGAGGGCGTGTGTCTCTGCTCGCCTGTGCTGACGTGGACTTCACGATGGGGGTCCCCCTCCCACCAATACTGCGGGCTCAGTCTGTGGGCTTGGAATTTTCCGGCAGGGCTGGATACCCGGAGATCGCGCAGGTTTGTGAACAGCTGAACATTCCTGTGATGGACATTTACGGCGTCGAGCTGGTGACGGCCCGTCGTGTGATAATCAAGTTCACAGAGGAGTTGGCATACCGCGACTTTCTCCGTCGTTACGAGGGGCGGACATTACCTCTGCAGGATGGTGCGGGCACTGTTTCAATCTCTGATCGGAGTGGTGCCCTCACCTATGTCAGCGTGCATGGGGCTCCATTGGAGTTTCCGGAGGGTCTGCTCCGGCGGTACTTCGGCCGTTTTGGCGCCGTAATTAGTGTGTGGGTGAATGTGGTATCTTCGAGCCCACTTAAGGGTGTAAGGACGAACATTCGCACCCTGGGCATGAGGCTCTGGGAGGATATTCCGTCCTCTGTGCGTCTGATGGGGTACACAGTCCGTGTGTTTTACGCCCGCCAGCCTCGGACGTGTTATCGTTGTGGCCTGTTGGGCCATCAGGCTGCTGACTGTTCTGCGCCGGCCTCTGTGCCTGTGAACCTCTTCAGTGAGGAGGATTTTCCACCGCTTCCTGTGGAGGAGGTTTCTGTGGCTATGGACGACTCTCCGGCCGCGGATGTGCCCCCTGTGTCGCCTGATGCGCCCCCTGTGGTGGTGGCTTCTCCTCTGGAGGTTGTGTCATCGCCTGATGCTCATCCTGCTCCGCCTAGTGTCTCTGGGATTCTTCGGCCGACACTCTGCTCGAATCCCCCGTCTTCCTCTGCTGCATCTGACCCTGTCCATGCACCCTCGCCGTCTGTTCCGGCTGTGCTGGGTGCTGGGGTGGTTCCGGCGCTTCCCCATGTGTCTGGCCTGGTGCCCCATGTGGTTGAGGATGCTGCAGTACTGCGGCGTGCGTCGGTTCGCCCGGCTTGTATTGAGCGTGTGTCTGAGTCGGCCTCCGGGTCTGATGATGTGCGGCCCGTGCCTAAGCGTTCCCGGCATTCGTCGTCTGCATGGGCGGACGTTGGCGAATTCGGCGCTTGTGAGTCTGCAGGCGACAGCGGGGTGGATACGGCTGCATTGCGTACTACGGTGGCGGTGGAGGTGCATTTGCCAGAGGATGCCTGTGACGGTCTTTCGGCCTCCACTTCCGATCTAGTGGCTGCGGTTCCTGCTTCGGGTGCTTCGCCGGCCTCGGATGGCTCCGGTTCTTCGTGGGGGGTGGTGCCCCCTGCTGAGGTCCGTGGTGAGCGGGGTGGCCTTGTGCTGCTGTTGAAAAAGAATGCTCGCTCTGGAGATTCTGTGCCTCTTGCCTCGGTCCCCGGTTCCTCGACTGCGGTTTCGCCGCGTCTTCCTTCTGCGGCCGTATCTTCAGTGTCTCCTGCGGTCTCGTCCCCTGCTCCTGTGCGTCCGGCAACGCGGCCGTCTCGGCAGCCCTCGTACGCTTCATCGGTGTCGTCTGCTACGTCGGAGGGCGTGGCTTGTGATCCCCAGCCTCGTTATGCGACTGCCTTTGACCTTCGGAGGTATCAGTATCCGCCTGATCTGGAGATTCCAGAGTTTATGCCGGGTCCGCGGCAGCTGGGGGGTCATCACCCCACCGAGAAGGAGTAACTGATTTGGGAGGGCTATAAAAGAATGTATCCCTGTTAAGTATCTTTCTCCCGAGGGGTTTGGTTTTTGCTTGACCCATGCTTCCCTTATGTATTGTAGGTTGTGGGTTATTGCCATTAGTGTGCATGGTTGTGTGGTGTGGGTCGGGTGTATGAGTGGGTGGGGAGGGTTTGTTTACCGGTCCCTGCATGCTCCGGTTTGTGGTTGTGGGTTTCTTTGTGTGTGGTGTGTGCAGTGTGCATGTGTGTCCGGTTCCTGTGTGTGTGTGTCTGGTTGTGGATGGTATGTTCCTTTATTATGTTTTGTGGTTTCTTTTGGTTTCATGATGTTGTTTGTGCGCTTGTTTGTGGAGTGCTGAGTGCCCTTCAGGCTTTTGGCGTGTATGTTTTGTTGTAATTTTATTTTCCTGTCTTATTATTATTGTTATTATTGTTATGGTTCTTATTATTGTTATTATTGTTATGGTTCTTATTATTGTTTTTTGTTCGTGTTGGTGCCTCTCCGTGTGTGTTTACGGTGCTGGTAGCCTTGTTCTGTTTTTTACTGTTTAAGTGTCACTTCTGTGTTGTATTCCGCTGTGTTTGTCTTCATTATTTGAATTTTGTTTTTGTCCTTATTGTTGACATTGTTTTTGTAAATTTTGTTGTTTTGTGGTCGGCCCTTCCGGTCGGCGTTTTTTCTTGTGTTTATGTACTTATGTCCTGTATGTTTTTTGTACGTGTATGCTTTCTTTGTTCTGTCTGTGGTTTTTGGTTTGTTTTATTGTATTTATAAGCATGCTTGCATGTAAACATCAAAATAAAAAAAATAACTTCTCCTCTGAAGGGGGTACTGGTTACTGGAACAAATACTTGAGTAGCATCAGAACTGACAACTGGATTAATAATAGTACTGACATCAGCACAGGTAGAGTGGACAAAACCATCTACTACAACAGGTTGTTCATTCATAGAACTATCTTCAGCACAGGCAGAATAACCAACAGGGTCTGCAACTGGCTGTTTACACAAACGGGGATCAATCTCACCCACAACATGATTTATTGCCACATCGTTACCCAATATAACATCCACACCTGGGATGGGCAACTGTTTACTAACAACCACAGTGCATAAACTTGGAGTAATGGTGGATCTCAAATTAACATCTATCAGAGGTACAGTTTTACATCCTGCAACACTCTGAAGAACTACAGACTTCCCAGTATCTCTCATTGCAACATTAGAAAGTATACTGGCAGGAATTAAGGTTTGGGAAGCACCAGTGTCACGAAAGAAGAACCACTGGCTTCCACTTCCCATTTACACACAAAACTTCACCTGAAGACATATATGGAGAATACTGTTTCACCCAATTGGGGTTTACAGTGACATGTTCTTTAGTTAATTTATTCTGCACACCTCTACAATAAATGAGACCAGTCGGTCGTAACTCAGGGTGCAGAATAAAACATGAGTTAATCACATGGCCTTTTCTCTTACAATGAGTACAGCACCTTACAGTGGACACACCTGTGGAACCAACTGTAGATTTATAATTAACATTACTAATATTGATATTCCTGACAATGAAGTAGCAGGATTAGATTTTGTAAGAGAAGAGTTAATGGGAGTAACTGGAGCCCTAGTACTGATTGGTTCTGATAAGGAGTTCTGTGAGCATTATAATTTACTTTACGGTTAAACTTTGGTGATTGGGCTTTAAAATGTGCCTTAGTTAACAACTCATGCTCATCAGCGAGCTTAGACAGCTCATAAATGTCCGTTATATTCTTCTGTTCTGCCATAAAAGTAGACAATTTATCTGAGAGACATGACAACACTTCTTCTGTTATAAGAAGATTCTTAAGAGCGTCATAATCATTTATTGAAAGTGATTTAACCCATCTGTTACAATAGTTTGTTTTTAATCTGGTGAAATTTGCAATTGTTTGTTCACTTGCCCTCTTTAAGTTCCTAAACTTTTGTCTGTGTGCTTCAGGATTCAATTGGTAAGCAGTTAAGATGCTTTTCTTAACAAACTCGTATTCAAAACTATTTTCATCAGGCAAGGATGCAAAAACCTCCTGACTTCTCCCTTTTAATTGACTTTGCATGATTGCAACCCATTGATCCATTGGCCAGTTCATACTGACTACATTTTAGAGAAATGTGAAAAGAAAACCTCAGTGTCCTCCTCATTGAACTTTGGTAACTCTACATATTTATGTACTCTTAGTTGATTATTATCATTACTATTTGGAACATTGCTAGTATTACCATGCCCAGCTGCCAATCACTGTGTCTCGAGACTGTTGTTAGCCTCAGCCATTTGCTTTTGAATTTTTAACTGCCTAGTTTATTCTTCTGCTTGTTGTTTCTTTGTTGCTTCTAACTGCAACTGTGCTACTAATCTAGTATTTTGTGCCTCAATCTCTAACCGTCGAGTTTCATGCTCTTTCTGTTGAGCTTCAGCCTCTAATATTTTCTGTTGCCTTTCAAATTCACATTCTTTCTCTCGAGCCTCAATCTTAGCATATGCTACTTGCGCTTCCAACTCAAGACGCCTTAAAGCAATCTGGTCACTAGTCTCTTCACGTACTTCATCTTGAGGTTATCTTGAGTTGATTTCGGGGCTTTAGTGTCCCCGCGGCCCGGTTCTCGACCAGGCCTCCACCCCCAGGAAGCAGCCCGTGACAGCTGACTAACTCCCAGGTACCTATTTACTGCTAGGTAACAGGGGCATAGGGTGAAAGAAACTCTGCCTATAGTTTCTCTCCGGCGCCCGGGACCGAACCCGGGACCACAGAATCACGTGCATTTCATCCAAAAATTCTTCTCCTAACTCACTATTTTCTACTAAATGGATCACTATTACTCTCGGAATTTGTGCCTTATTCATTTTATTGTTGGCTGTTAATTCTAACGTATTTGCCATATTTATTAAGGCAGACTTTTTTAGGCTTTTAATTCCCTCAAAGTCTGGATTAGCCAACAACGACTCCACTTGATCCTCCATTGTTAACATATTTATTTATTTATTTATTATTTATTTATTTATGTATATACAAGAAGGTACATTGGGATTGTGAGAATACATAAAATGGTAATTACAATCTTGTAAAGCCACTAGTACGTGCAGCGTTTCGGGCAGGTCCAATTAATCTAAGAAAATTTAAGTAGGTAAATACTTGCAAAATTTATAAAAAATGATAACAGTTACAAGGCAAGAAAAAAAAAAGATGAGAGAAAATTGTAGGTATATTAAAGCACATAGGTAGCTCAGATTGATTGCAATGAGAGTTGTCCTTGCGTCATCCGCTCCTGACGACCCTGCTGCCCCTCCAACTTTATCCGCTGCTCCTTGAGCCCACATCATCCCAAACATGATGTAATCACCCCAGAAGGCAGCTAAGTACCCAGTGACCTAAATGTGACAAAAATATACAACAAAACCTAACCTACTAGCTCATCTCGACCTCATTAGTGGTGCTCCCTGGAGGAAGCTAACCTGACGTTTGCTGCTGCCACATCAACGAGTCTACCCCATCTGCCTGCGTACATCTCTGCTGCTATCATGCAAAACAATTCTAAGCTCGGTAAGGCTGCAAAGAAAGATAACACACCTATCAGGATGAACCCAACCAGCCAAGCTAGCAACAGGAATAACGCGGCTGTCTCCCCCCTAGCGGCAACCGGGGGGGGGGCACCGACCCTCCCTGCGTCAACAATAACAAACCTTCCCAGCTGAGTGAAGCGTTGTCGCCGACTCGAGCCATGCAACAGTTAAGTAACCATATGGAGCAACTTAAACGAGCTGCCTCCCCATGTTCTGACTTTAAGCGTCTCGCTGATAATCCATGGTTCAAATTATTGACTCAGATACATGATGACCAAAAGTCTATAATCCGAGAGCAGTCGGACCTGATAATGAAGCTACAGAGTGATGCTTTGGCCATGCACAAGATTAACCAAGATCTGTCTGCCAGAGTCGGCCACCTCGAACAGGAATTAAGCTCTCTGCAGATCTCGGTTACTAACTCTAAATCAGCAGAAACCTCTAAGAAGCAAGAAGAGATGTTACAAAAGTTAGAGAACCATTTTAACTCCCTACAACAGCAACACACTACAACCCAAGACGAATCAGATCAACTTAAGCTCCTTGATTCTGTTATCATCTCATCACTTGATTTTCCCCATGAAACTGACAGGGAAAACTGTACTGCCATCGTGATCCAGGAATTGCGTACTAAGCTGAATTATTCAATCGAAGCAAGTGACATCAAGTCAGCTTATAGAGTGGGTACGAAATCATCTGGCACAAATAACAGGAAGATACGTGTGAAGTTAGATAGCTGCTCCCGCAAGTCTGACCTTATCACTGCTGCAGTCGGTGGGAAATCCAATGTTTATGTGAACGAATGTCTAACCAGATTCAGACAAAATCTCTTATATAAACTACGTGGAATCTGCAAAAAATCCCCTGCTATTAAACATTGTTTTGTGCGCGATGGTAAAATAATAGCTAGGAAGACTGACTCTGGAAAAACTTATGTCATAACCACTGAGGCTCACCTCACTTCCTTCCTGGCTGACTGTGGGATATCAGCTGAATAACCAGATCATAATTTGTAGTCTCACATACAACCAAAGTGTACTTAAGCTCTGCCTTTCCTTTCCAAAGGTTTTTTATTTTTATTTTATTTTATTTTTTGTTTGTCATCTATGCCTGTTTTTTTTACTCTTAATTATTTGTTCTTAGTTAATCCCCTTGTCACTAAACCTAGGGATCTTATTACCCTGTTATATTTAAAGTAACTTGGTATTTGTTTCTTGTAATCATTTATTGGAATTAAGTAATAGTATAATTGTTTATATCATCTACCACAGTATCATAGTAAAATCTTCCACATTAATATACTCTCACCCTGTTTATTTTTACACTTAGATTTATATTAGAGTAAAATTCAAGATTTACTCAGATATACATATATCTGAGTAATATATATCTTTTTTTTTCTTTTTTTTCGGAATTATCTATTTGAGCTCACTTTGTTTTCCTAGGTTCATACCAACTATAGGATTTAATTAACCATTACTAAGCTAATTATCCTCAAGTTCATTTTACTTTATGATTATTATTTTTCTTATTATTTTTATTTTACATTTATATTGTCAGTCTCTACTGATTTTTTTTTTTTTTTTATTTTATCTAACTTCTGTGTCCTTCCTGGCTATCTATTGGATCTCTATTTTACTTCTAAATTGTTACTATTTTATTGTATTTGCTTTTATTCTTGTGTTTTGCTATATCATGTATCTTGTATCGTGATCCCTCTGCATCTCTATGCACACTGATATTGATCCTGATCAAATCTTCTGTCTCATATCTACACCAACCAGCACATTGATCATCATTATTGCAAGTATTTCACAGCACACCAGGCTAAAAACNTAATAAATAAGTAAGTTGAACAGAGTATCCCTTTTTCCTGTGTGGGAGTACAATGATCTATGTCTAGACTTACAGGGTGTAGTAGCAAGTATTTATTACTGTGGATATTTTATTTTGGGGGCTGGGCCTTTTAGTTCTCCCATATCTTGATACCTCTGTATACTACTTGCCCTTACCCCTGAATAGTACCAGTTCCCCCATAGCAAGCCCACCATTTTTCATAACAGTCCTGCATAATCTACATGAAGTCTAGACCAGGGTTTTCCAGTGCATGGCCAACAAAGTACTGGGGTCTGGGGTTTCTGATAATTCTTAAAGCAAATATGACAATTTTTTGTTACCTCAGCAATATCCTGGTCTATTTTTGGCCACCAAACCCAACTTCTAGCTTCTGCTTTCATAGCATTTATGCCATTATGGCCTACATGCAGCTGTTCCAAAATCTTACATCTCAGTTCCCCAGGCACCACCACTCTATTCCTATACAAAAGTACATCCTGGTGAATACTAAGGTCAGCCTTCACTGCAGCATACTCTGACAATAACAAATTATCATTCCAACCATATTTGACATATTTCAACAACAGACTTAATTTGGGATCTCTACCATTTGCCTTCCTAATAGTCTGGAATGAAATATCATCAAAAGACATAGCTTCCACCAGGTTAACATACTCCACTGGAATACTGGAATTTAATTCTTCTGTCACAGGCAATCTACTTAATGCATCAGCTACTACATTATCCTTGCCTGGCTTAAACTCTAAATCATACTCAAACTGTGAGAGTAGTAATGCCCATCTTTGAATTCTAGCATTGGCATTAACTGGAACTTGCTTACCTCTGCCAAACAATCCTAGCAGGGGTTTATGATCTGTTCTAGCAAGAAATTTCCTCCCCAGCAGAAAATACCTCAGTTTCTTTACAGCATATACCAAAGCTAAAGCTTCTTTATATAACTGAGAATAATTCTGTTCCGCAGGAGATAACTTCTTGCTAGCAAAATATACTACTTTATCCTGACCATCTACTTCCTGTAATAATACACAACCCACTCCTACTGGGGAAGCATCTACCTCCAGTTTTAATGGGAGTCTACCTGTAAAATTAGTGAGCACTGGAGAATTGATCAATTCCGGCTTAATATTCCTGAATGCATTTTCCTCTCTTGCTGCCCACTTAAATCTAGCTCCTTTTTTCAACAATTCATACAAAGGTGCTAATTTTGTTGAAAAGCTCTTCACAAACTTACAAAAATATGTAACCATCCCAACAAAAGACTGTACTTCCCCAACTGATGTTGGGGCTGGGGCATCTATTATAGCAGCAACATTTTTGTGAGAGTGAGTAAAGCCCTTACCTGAAATATGGTACCCCAGGTATTCAATGGCCTTGGTCTTCAACGTTGTTTTTCCCTTATTAATCTTCACATTGTGCTTTTGCAAAAGATTCAAAACTTGTTCTAATCTAGCATCATGTACTTCCTCATTCTCTCCACATACAATAATGTCATCTAAAAAACTAGCCACACCTTCAATATTAACTAACAACTGGGACATGAATCTCTGAAAAATTGCTGGAGACGAGGAGAGTCCAAAAGGAAGTCTTTTATACTTAAATAACCCCTTGTGGGTATTAATCACTAACAATTTCTGGCTCTCCTCCTCTACAGGAATTTGCAAGTAAGCATCCTTCAGGTCAATCTTAGAAAAAATTGCTCCTTTGCAGACCACTGACAATAACTCATCTATCTTAGGTAAAGGGTACTTCTCACAGTGTATGCGGTTGTTCAGTTCCTTGAAGTCTGCACAGATTCTCAAGGATTTCCGGTCTGCCTTCAACACTGGTACAATTGGGGCTGCCCACTCACTATGTGTAATTGGCTCTAAGATGCCTTCTGCCACATGCTTTTCCAGGGCTGATTCTACCAATTGCTTGTAATGAAACAGCACTGTTCTTGCCTTGAAAAATTTAGGTGAAGCCCCACTTTTCAGGTGAATTTTTGCAACCATGCTATTAATTGGCTTATCTGCCTCCACTGAATATTTATCTAACATTTGTTCGGCACTTTTAATTGTTTTAACTATCGACAATTCATCTAGGCCCGCCAAGAAAATTCCCACTTTTTCCATGAGATCCTTACCAAATAGGCTAGGATTATGTGAATCCACAACATAAAAATCCTGGACAATTTCTTTTCCATTATAACCTACTTTTGCCGACACCTTGCCATAGACCTTAACCCTCAAACCGCTAGGGGCCCAAAGGAATTCACACCCACAGGCGCAAAAAAAAAAAAATCCAAAAAATTCTTTCGTCTTATAGAAGTGTTTATTTTTGTTCCCTGATCACGGAAAAAATAACAAAAAAATCGTAGGTAGCATATTTTAGCCGCAGTAGGGTAGGGAAGTGTGGCAAAAAAGGGGCGTTGGCAGAGCCTTCGCCAGACGAGGTCTACTCCGCCCGAGCTGTCAGACGGCAGGTGCCACAAATATATTATTTCCTAATTATTTCAATGTCTCTGATTGATTTTTTCTTAGTTTTTTTGCAGTAATATTATTCTATACAGTGAATTGTGGTATATTTATATTATAAAATGTGTGAACCATCGCTGTACTCAAAATTATGGTGTGCATATAAGTGATTCAATTATTATGTTCATAAAACAATAAACAAATAGTTTTGCTGTTACACTATATACACAGGTTATATATAAGTATCTGCATGTTTTGTTCACCATAACGAACTACTAAGTTGGTCTTGTGAGTCAAAAAGCAACGAGGAGTGGCCGTCACACACCAGCGAGCCACTCACTGCCACGCCCTCCCTCAACACCACCTCACTCACCCTCATTTACCTCCCACAATACTGTTTTTGCATTTATTCACTATACACAGACGTTATATATACGTATTTACATGTTTTGTTCACCATAACTGTACATCTAAGCTTGTATGGTGAGTAAAGGTACAAAGACGTAGCTACTCCACAGTCAGCTGATCGGCGGCCACCCTCAAGGCCAGACGCACTAATATTTCTCCTCCAACAATATTGGTTGTGGTGTTATTATGCTATATACACACATTATATATAAGTATCTACCTGTTTTATTCACCATACTTGTACAAATAAGCTGGTATGGTGCCCATAGACCATTGTGGTCACCAGTAAACAACACGATAATTCCTGCAGACGACGCTCCTCTCTCACCAAAATGGCGGCTCCCAACCTACTCCTCTCGCTGTTATCTCACACTATACACACGTTATATGTAAGTATCTACATTTGTGTTCACCATAGGGAACCACTAAGCTGGTATGGTGAGTGCAGTCAATAAATGGTGGCCACACACAGTCAGAAGACAACGCCACAATCCTCCCTCCACAGCCGTACTCCTCCCTCCATCGAGCACAGCGCTAAATATCTCCACAATCAAGCTGTTATCAGAATCCTGGTCAGTTTTATCAAATTCAGGGAGCTTCAGTAATACTATCACTGCTAAATAATAGCAGTATCACTTATATTTTGGCATTTGTAGGTGATGCTGTGGTCACAAGCTGAACAGCGGTGCTGTGAGCTCGTGCTGCGTGCGCCAGCCTTGGTGGCTGGCGCAATACTGACGCTCTCACTCCCAAGAATGTTGGGCTGGATTTTTTTTCTAGGTGGCATCGGACAACTATCAGTCGTGGCTGTACTATAGCTGCCCCTATCCCAGGCGGGCGTTTAAATTATAGCGCTAGACACGAAATCATATATAAATGATGTGCGCGATTTCGGTTTTGTCACTGATATCATTTATATATGATATGTGTGGTTTGAGGGTTAATCGGTACATTATCATAAGCACTTAAAGATTTTTTACCTGGTTTTACATTCAATTGCAAGGTATCTGCCCAATCTCTAGACAATGTTGACACTGCCGCACCAGTGTCCAGTTCCAAGGGAACTAACTTCCCATTAATTACAAAATTCACCACTTGTGACTTCACTGAACATACCTTTTCTTTCACCGAATATAGTCTGTTTTCCTCACCTGCAGCTTCTTCAGACGGTTTACCTTCCTCTATCGCCTTGACCACAGTACCACTACCTCTTCTTCCTGCATTACCTGGTCGTCTCCTCTCCCAGGCCTTGTTGTTCCTGTCCAGAAATTCCCGACACACTCTCTGCAAGTGTCCCTCCTTGTTACAAAAGTTGCATATATATGCACGAAACTTGCACTTGCTACTTATGTGCCTGTATCCACAGTGTTTGCATCTGGTCTGGCCCTGTACGACCATAATTTCCTGAGTAGAAGTCTTACTTCCAAAAGCCCTTTCCAGGTTCAATATCTTCTCGAGCACTGTCCATGAAGTCATCGATTGTAGATCCAAATTTTCTGCCACCAGGTTAGGGTAATAATTCTCCTTTTCCACTGCCATGAACAACTGGTCCTTAACCCTACCGTCCAACTGTGCTCCGAAGTTGCAGAGGTTAGCCAAAGCCTTCAAATCCGCAAATAAATCCTGTACTGATTCGTGCTGCTTTTTCGTCCTCTTCTGGAAATCCATCAAACTCCTGTGATATGATGGTTTCACCACATACTGACGTTTAAGCAGAGCAATCAGGTCTACATAGGTCTTCGTGTGCGGGAGCTCCGGTGCACACAAATTTCTGAGAACACTATATGCTTCCAAGCCCAGTGAAACTAAGAGTACCGCTTTCTTGTTGGCATCCTACTTAATCTCCCGGCACTGAAAGTGTGCTTCCAGCAGGCTGAGCCACAGGTCCAACGAGATCTTGGCAGTGTTTAACGGCTCCATTGACATGAGCGGCGTAGTCATTGTCACGGTGGTAGCACACTGTACTGTTGTATGCGAAGCGTCCACTCGTCCACACGACGTACCCTGCTCTCTCTTGATCCTCACACCACGTCTCGTACCCAAGCTCTCTGCTGGAGATGTTTAATCCTCGTCGCCACTGTAATGGTTGTGGTCAGAGAAACAATCTTTGTCCTCATGGTTTTATTCTCCACCAGTAACAACAACAAAACAAATATCAGGTACATGAAATATTGTTAACAAGATCATAAACAAAAGAGCATCTGCTCCAAACATGCTACCTCCAACATCTGTAGTACTCAATCCCAACAGTAACGTTAACCGAAGGTTCGGCTTTCTTTGTGCAACACCACCAGAGACTCAAGGACTGCAAGGCTGCTACACTAAAGTATCTTGGGAAGGCCCAAGAAAATATGAAAGAACGAAACGATGCTAAGGCTAAGTTGCGGGTATTTAAGCCTGGTGACCCTGTCCTGGTATTAAAGCCTCGACTAGGGAACACTATGTCCCACAAGTACGAAGGCCCCTACATTGTGACAGAAAAGACTGGGGACCTCACGTACAAAGTGAGACACTCTGACAAGCGTAACCAGGTACTGCTCGTACACTTGAATCGGCTGAAGAAGTTCCAGGGCCCCAGGCCCATTGCACTAACCAATGTTTCCATTTCCAGTGAGGGAGGGGATGATTGTTCTGGGGACCCAACTAATCTCATTCTCAATAATTCTAGTTCTGTGAATGATGTGGAGGAGGGACTGTCCCATTTGCAGATGTCCCAATGTGAACAGGTGCAGTCGTTGCTTGACGAATTCTCCAGTCTGTTCGGGGAGGTCCGGACCCAGACTGATGCCATTTACCATGATGTCAAGTTGATGGACTACACCCCCCATTTGCCTTCAACCCTATCAGATGAGTCCGGAAAAGAAGGCCATCGTACAGAAGAAGGTCGACTTCTTGCTCCAGCATGGCCTCATCCGGCCGAGCCAGGGCTCTTGGTGCTCGCCCTGCCTTTTGGTCCCCAAACCAGATGGCTCCTGGCGATTATGCACCGACTACCGGCAGCTCAACAAGGTGACCATTGTGGATGCCAATCCGTTGCTCCGTCTCGAGGACTACATCGACGAAATCGGGAACGCCACGTTTGTCTCGAAATTCGATCTCTCAAAAGGGTACTATCAAATCCCGCTCACTGAGCGTGCTAAACAACTAACTGCGTTCGTGACACCCAAGGGTGTTTTTGAGTATCAAGTGTTACCGTTCGGCTTGCGTAATGCCCCTGCCACGTTTCAGAGGCTAATGAACTCTGCTCGCAAAGGTGCCAATTTGTCGGGCGTATTTAGATGACATTGTGCTCTTTGATAGTAATTGGGCTGACCACATAGCTAGGTTATGCCAGTTGTTCACAGTTTTGAAAAATGCAAATCTAACCTTAAATGCAAAAAAGTGTCATTTTGGCCAAGGCACAGTGACGTACCTCGGTTATGAAGTGGGCCAAGGAAAAGTGTTACCTCGGCAAGATAAAATCAGTGCCATTCTGGAGTATCCAGTGCTAAAGTCTAAAAAGGACATTCAGAGGTTTATCTGTATGTGTGCGTACTATCGGTGCTTTTGTCAGAACTTTTCCAGTGTTGCCACTCCTCTCACAGACTTGTTGCAGAAGGCTGTTAAATTTAAGTGGTCATCAGACTGTGCAGAGGCATTTAAAAATTTGAAATTGTTCTTAGCTTCCGCCCCAGTGCTTGCTAGTCCAAGGTTCGACCGACCTTTTAAAATTCATGTTGACGCATCTGACTCGGGTGCTGGTGCAGTGTTGTTGCAAACTGGGGATGATCAAGTGGAACACCCAGTATATTATTACTCTGTGAAATTGACAGGGCGCAATGCAATTATTCAGTGGTAGAAAAGAGGCGTTGGCGCTAGTGTTAACATGTAAAAAGTTCGAAGTTTACCTCACAGGTAATAGTGGAAGTGTACATGGACCTAACCACTAGTGTTCATGAATCAGATGAAGGTACAAATCTATGCATCCTCAGGGTGCATTGTACCTACAGGACTTCAATCTTTCCATTATCCACCTACCAGGCCGGCTCAACGTGATAGCCGACGCTCTGTCCCGTTGCCTGAGTACATTCATCTGAAGCCACAGGAGCCTATACCAACTGTCATGCTTAGTTATTTTTTTTTCTAGGTTCTCCTGTGACATTAAATATCCCGTGTCCAATTTATTTACTTCCCTGTTTTTTTTTGTGTATGTGTTTTTTTTCTTTCAGAGAATTCCTTTGTACTTTTCTTGCAGAGAAATTGTGTTTTAATTGATTTTCTTTTATGTCCATGGATTTTCCTTTTTATTTTCTGTATACGTTTACAAAAAA
>WNGS01088132.1:0-10409 GCA_020271785.1 Procambarus virginalis
GGATACGTTGATACCTGGTTGATGGGGTTCTGGAGTTCTTCTACTCCCAAGCCCGGCCCGAGGCCAGGCTCGACTTGTGAGAGTTTGATCCACCAGGCTGTTGCTTGGAGCGGCCCGCAGAGCCACATACCCACCACAGCCCGGCTGATCCGGGACTTCTCTTAGGAAACAGTCCAGTTTTCTCTTGAAGATGTCCACGGTTGTTCCGGCAATATTTCTTATAGTCGCTGGGAGGACGTTGAACAACCGCGGACCTCTGATGTTTATACAGTGTTCTCTGATTGTGCCTATGGCACCTCTGCTCTTCACTGGTTCAATCTTGCATTTTCTTCCATATCGTTCACTCCAGTACGTTGTTATTTTACTGTGTAGATTTGGGACCTGGCCCTCCAGTATTTTCCACGTGTATATTATTTGGTATCTCTCTCGTCTCCTTTCTAGAGAGTACATTTGGAGAGCTTTGAGACGATCCCAATAATTTAGGTGTTTTATCTCGTCTATGCGTGCCGTATATGTTCTCTGTATTCCCTCTATTTCAGCAATCTCTCCTGCTCTGAAGGGGGAAGTGAGTACTGAGCAGTATTCGAGACGGGACAACACAAGTGACTTGAAGAGTACAACCATTGTGATGGGATCCCTGGATTTGAAAGTTCTCGTAATCCATCCGATCATTTTTCTGGCTGATGCGATATTTGCTTGGTTATGCTCCCTAAACGTTAGATCGTCGGACATCATTATTCCCAAATCCTTGACATGCTGTTTTTCTACTATGGGAAGATTTGATTGTGTTTTGTACCCTGTATTATGTTTCAGATCCTCATTTTTGCCGTACCTGAGTACCTGAAATTTATCACTGTTAAAATCATATTATTTTCTGCTGCCCAATCGAAAACTTTGTTGACATCTGTTTGTAGTTTTTCAATGTCTTCAGCAGAGGTAATTTTCATGCTGATTTTTGTGTCATCTGCGAAGGATGACACGAAGCTGTGACGTGTATTTTTGTCTATATCAGATATGAGAATAAGGAACAGTAGCGGTGCAAGGACTGTACCTTGAGGTACAGAGCTTTTAACATCGCTTGGACTCGATTTTATCTGATTGACTGTTACTCTTTGTGTTCTGTTCGACAGGAAATGAGTATCCAGCGTCCTACTTTTCCAGTTATTCCCATTGACCTCATTTTGTGAGCTATCACCCCATGGTCACATTTGTCGAAAGCCTTTGCAAAGTCTGTGTATACAACATCTGCATTTTGCTTTTCTTCTAGGGCTTCTGTGATTTTGTCATAGTGGTTGAGTAACTGTGACAGACAGGATCTTCCCGCTCTAAATCCATGTTGTCCTGGATTGTGCAATTCATTGTTTTCCATAAAACTAGAAATTTGATTCCTAATCACTCTTTCAAACACTTTTATTATGTGTGATGTTAGCAACTGGCCTATAATTTTTGCCAAGGCTTTACTCCCCCCCTTGTGCAACGGAGCTATATCTGCAGATTTAAGTGCTGCTGGTATCTCCCCTGTATCCAGGCTCTTTCTCCATATTACGCTGAGTGCTCTCGCTACTGGTACTTTACATTTCTTTATGAATATTGAATTCCATGAGTCAGGCCCAGGGGCTGAGTGCATGGGCATATTGTCAATTTCTCTTTCAAAGTCTTCCGAGTTTGTGGTAATATCCGTTATATTATCTGCAGCTTGAATGTCATTCATAAAGAAGCTGTCTGGGTCATCAACTTTCATGTTGTTAATTGGTGTGCTAAACATAGCCTCATACTGGCTTCTTAGAATTTCACTAATCTCTTTGTTGTCCTCTGTGTACGTACCTTCATTTGTAATTAACGGTCCAATACTGGTCGAGGTTTGGATTTTGATTTAGCGTATGTGAAAAAAATTTCGGATTTTTCCTTATCTCTTGTATAGCTCTACCCTGGTCAGACCTCGCTATACGCGTGTTGGTACCCTCGACTCGCAACTTGCGTCGGCAGGGGGTCCGCACCACACCCAGTCCTATCGCCAAGGTAAAAGTGAAGTTTCTGTTTAATCTAGTCAGGACTCACCAGTGCGAAGTGTGAAAAGCGCCATCCCCTAGCGGTCCGGTGGGTACCCTTAGCTAGCTACCTTGGCCTCCTGCTGCCCTGGGGAAGCAGGAGCGCCTTAGGGTCCGCGCCAGACTCCGCCGTGCGATGCTTTCTGGGCGCTTTGCCCTTGGCGTTGAGCCACGTGGCCAGCGGTGGCGGGCCTCCGCCCTTGGGCCCGGCCCTTAGGGCCCAAGCCAAGTCGGCGTCGACACGTGGCCAGGCTCCAGGTGGCCTGTCCCCGGGGCCCACGCCCTGGTCGTGACGCCCACGCGGCAAGGCGCTCCTTGGAGCGCACGCCCTGGGCCGTGTCACACGCCCCGCCCTTGGGCCGGCCCTTAGGGCCCAAGCCAAGTCGGCGTCGACACGTGGCCAGGCTCCAGGTGGACTGTCCCAGGGCCAGAGCCCTGGTCGTGACGCCATGCGGCAAGGCGCTCCTTGGAGCGCACGCCCGGGGCGTGCTCACCACGTGCGGGGGGGGGCCCTCCGCCCTCGAGCCCGGCCCCTAGTGCCCAAGCCAAGTCGACCTCGACATGTGACCAGGCTCCAGGCCTATGCCTGGGCCTGTTCCCGGGCCCACGCCCTGGTCGAGACGCCCACGCGGCAAGGAGCTCCTTGGAGCGCGGCCCTGGGCCGTGTCCAGCCTTCCTGCCCCTCTGCCACGGGCCAGCTGTGGCTCGGCCGTCCTTAGCGGACGGCATCCGGCATGGATTGCACGTGCGAGCGTGTGCACGTACGTACGTGCGCACGTGATTACTGTGCGTGCCCTGGGGGGCCCAGCAGCGTCCGGGCACGGGTGTCGCCCTACCTGGACCCTGGGTGCGGCCTGAGCACATGTCCCATGGTGGCCAAGCCCGGCTTGGCTCAGCTGTTGTCCTGGCCGGTCTGGCGTTTGTGAGTCCCGCCGATGATCATGACCTTAAATCGTTTCTTTTCTTATTTTACACGTTGTGGCCATTCAACAAATATTCATTCACGCTAATTTTACGTTATTCATGGTTACTACTCCCCATTATGGTATGCACCCGATGCTCAGCAGTTGCTGGCCTGGATGGGGGTGTCCCGCCGAGCGTCCCTTGGGGGCCAAGCCCAGCTACTGACGCTGGCTCAGCTGATGCCCGGTCGGCCTGGTGGAGGTGTTTCACGCCGATGACTCATGGCCTTATGTTTATTCATTTAATTCGTTTGTCCCTTAACTAATAGCTGCGGCTATTAAACACTTACACGAATACACTATTTTAACCAGTTATTTGTGGTTCTGGTTACCTGTTACGCTGGGCTGCTTTTGACCAGCAGATGTGATCCTGATGATGACCCATGGCCTATAATTTCATTTATTATTTGCTAGTTATTTTAACTATCCGTTTGTGGCTTTCATTCATCTATCCACCTGCTATTTAACCAGTTATTTATGTCATGCGTCATTGGCCCAGCGGACGCGATCCTGCTGATGTCACTTGGCCTATAATTATTTCATCTATTAATTTAATTTTAGTAAATTTATTTATTCGTTCGTGGGTCTTACTCAACTATTCAACCCGCTAATTAACCAGTGCTTATGGTTACTGATTACTCATTACGTTCTGTTGTCGTTGGCTCAGCTGATGTGTTCCCTGACGTTGACACAGGACCTATATTTAGTTCCATCTATCATTTGTTTAATTCCATTACTTGTTTGTGGCTGTTGATCATTTTACAAAACCCGCTCTTAACCAGTAATTTATGGTTAATAATTACCCATTACGTTACGCTGCTGATGACCAAGCAGCTGCTGGGCCAGCTGGTGGTGTCCCAGCTGAGTGTGTCCCACGGGGCAAGCCGCCAGCGACGTCCCAGCTGATGTGGCCCCGGATGTCGACCCAGCAGCAGATGGCCCAGCTGCCATGGGGCACGATCCAGCGGTTTTTATTATTCCTATTTATTGGATATCCCTTTAATTAATAACTGTAGCCAATCTCCAAGTATTAAGTCACGCTAATTTTCACCAGTTATTTATGGTGCATAATTACCCATTATGTTCTGCTGACCATGACACAGCTGCAGATGGCCCAGTGGTGGTGCTCCAGCTGTGCGTGTCCCCTGATGGACGACCCCGCCCGCTGATGTCGGCCCCATATGATGATCCTGCAGTTGCCGGTCCAGTTGCCATGGCGCACGGCCCAGTGGCCACTGTACCGTCCGATGTGCTCACAGGATGTATGTTCCAGACGACCCAGCAGCAGATGGCCCAGCTGCCGTGGGGCACGGTCCAGCAGTTTTCTTAACCTATTTAATTGGGTATCACTATTAATTAATTACTGTAGCCATTCTTCAAGTATTACACCGCGCTTATTCTCACCAGTTATTATGGCGCAAAATTACCCATTATGTTCTGCTGACCATGACCAGCTGGTGGTGCTCCAGCTGTGCATGCCTCCTGCGGGCCCGCCCCGCCAGCCCAAGTGACGGCAGCAGTGGCCCCATACGATGTCCTGCAGTTGCTGGCCCAGTTGCCACGGGGCACGGCCCTATGGCCGCTGTACCGACTGATGGGCCCACAGGAGGTATGTTCCAGACTTAAGTCTGGCCGATGTCGACGGCATTGTTGAGTTAGTTACAGGTTAATAATTAACATTATGTTATGCTGCTGTTGCCCCAGCACCTGTTAGCACAGCCGATGGTGTTCCAGCTGAGTATGCACCCGGGGGCCAACCCCACCCGCTGATATGGCCCCAGTCGAGGATCCACCAGGTGATGGCCCGGCTGCCATGGGGTACGGCCCAGCGGCCGGTGTCCCGACTGATGTTTGATGTCCCGACCGATGTTTGATGTACCGACCGATGTTTGATGTACCGACCGATGTTTGATGTCCCGACCGATGTTTGATGTCCCGACCGATGTTTGATGTCCCGACTGATGTTGTGACTGATGTTTGATGTCCCGACTGATGTTTGATGTCCCGACTGATGTTTGATGTCCCGACTGATGTTTGATGTTCCGACTGATGCTCGAGGTTTTGACTGATGTTCCAGACTTAAGTCTGGCCGGTGTTGCCGGCATTATTTAGTCCTTTATGGTTACAATTAAACATTATGTTATGCTGCCGATGTCCCTGCACCAGCTGCCACAGCTGGTTGTGTTCCAGCTGTGCATGTCCCCTGCGGGACAACTCCCCCGCTGAAGTCCCGGCTGAAGTGGGCCCATATGATGATCCTGCAGCTGATGGCCCAGCGGCCGGTGTCCGACTGATGTGGTCCAAGGTGTCCCGACTGATGTTGGATGCTCCGACCAATGCTTGAGGTTGGCCTGATGTTCCCAGGACGTTTGTTCCAGACTCATGTCTGGCCGGTGTTGCCCGGCATTACTTTATTTACGGTTATTGATTACCCATTATGTTATGCTGCCACTGTCCAGCAGCTGAAGGCCCGGGCGGCGGTGTTCCAGCTGAGCATGCCTTATAACTACTCATCACAGGTACTGTAACTTCAGCAATCGGTAAGTGCCACAGGTCCAGGATACATCGTCAACGTCCTGCCGTATTTATTACAGTACTTTTGGCTGCACATTTTATGTTGCTGACTCTGGTCACATTTATGCTGTTATCATTTTCGGACTAACATGGTTACATTTAGCCTACCACATTTTAATACTACATTGGGTGCTTTGCTTATGTTGCATGTTTGGTTACTTTGCTGTAACCAAACCCCTTTGCTGTAACCCCTCAATAATTTATTAACTTATTACAGTCTGTATGCGGGGACTTTGCTGCACAGTCATGTGGCTTACTATGGTTAAATTTATGTGGTTATCAGTGCGCGGGCTAAATGTTTACGTTTAGCCTAGCACGCTTTATTACTACTTTTGATGCCTTGCCCATGTTGCATGTCCATGTTACTTCTGCTGTCTTTACAGTCAGGTTGTTTAAACTTTAGTTTGCCTCTTACGTTATTAACTACTTATAAACTCCCTACGTTTGGTGCATTGCTCATGCTGCATGTCTAGGTTAATATTGCTGTCTTTGCAGACCGGTTGTTTAACTTTAGCTGCCTTTAAGTTATTATCTAGGGCGGCTTGGATGCGCTAGTTAAAGTCTACGGGACCTCGCCTCTTGTGTAAAGTTATTAAGTAAAGTCAGCTGGAATGTGCTGTTGCAGTCTTCTTCTTACTCACTTGTTGTTTAGTTATTTACAGGTAATAATTAACCATTATGTTACGCTGCCGATGTCCCAGCAGCCGCTGGCACAGCTGGTGGGGTTCCAGCTGAGTATGTCCCGTGGGGGGGCCACCCCCACCCGCTGATGTTCTGCCAGATGTGGCCCCAGACGACGATCCGGCAGCTGCCATGGGACACGACCCGCGGCTGATTCTGATGTTGCTGATGTGGTCCCTGCCGATGGTCTAGCGGCAGATGGGCCGGCTGATGGTGTTACAGCTGAACATGTCCCCTGGGGGCCGAACCCGGCGGCTGATGTGCCTCAGCCGATGCTACAGCAGGTGATGTCCTGGCGGATGTGTTCCCCGCCGATGGTCAAGCGGCCGAAGGCTCAGCTAGCGGCGTCCCAGCTGAGCATGCCCTTATAATTATTCATCAGGGCTGCAGTAAGTTTCAGCAATTGGTAAGTGTCATAGGTTCAGGATCCGTGTCGACGTCCCCTTAAATTTATTACCTTACTTTACGCCTGGTATTTGCTGCACATTTATGTTGCTTACTACCGGTTACAGATGGGTGTTTAACATTTTGGGCTAAATGTTACATTTAGCCTACAAAAATTTCATACTACTTTGGATGTATTGCCCGTCATGCATGTTTGTTACTTTGCGTGTTTACAATTTTGGTTGTTTAACTTCAGCTTGGCCTTAAGTCAGTAACTAAGGTCGGCAAGGATGTGCTAGTAGCGGTGTTACGGGCCCTTGCCTCTTGTCCAAGATTTCCTGGCCCTGCATTTTGATCAGTTTCCCCGGAAATTTATATCAGTATTCTACGGTTAGCTCTGGCTACATATGTATGTGACTTACTACTAATTACATTTATGTTGTTAATTCAGCCCATTGCCTAGAAGCTACTACGTCAGGTCAGCTAGGATGTGCCAGCTGCTGTGTTACTGGGCTCACGCCTCTTGCTTCACGATTATCCAAACTACTGTTTTACTTTACAGATTTTACATTCACGGTCGTTAGCTTTCGCTTCTCGCCAGAAAAGTTATTAAGTAACGTCAGCCGGGATGTGCCAGTTGCAGTGGTGGTGGCGCTGACGCACCAGTTCCATGGTCGATTCCCGGCAGCCGATGTCCCGGCCGGTGGCGCTGCTGTCCTAGCTGCCGCTCCCCCAGCTGCCAATGTTCAAGCTGCTGATGACATGGCTCACGAAGCCCAGCTGCAGCGTTCCACCTGACGTTATCCCTACCAATTTCTCACTCTTTCCAGCCTTAGAGTAATTTATGGTATTCCCAGCTTCATGCCCAGTTCCCGTTATTCTCTACTGACAGTTATATTTACAGGCTTTTGCCTAAATTGTCTTGCAGCCGGACTCCTACTTACCACTGAAGTCTTCCCTAGTGGCCAGTTGACGATATTTCCTATCTCCATCAGATGTTGATGCCCAGCCGCCGATGTCCAGCCGCAGGTGTCCCAGCGGTGATGCTCCAGCTGTGATGTTCCGGGGCACGATTTTGCAGTTCACCATGCGGCAACGGACGTTAAGTTAATTCATTAATTGCGCAATTTTGTCTCTTGCTGCTTGCGTTATACACGCTAAGTTAATGTGGGTTAGGGTTAAGGTCTACCATCGCTGCTTGCTTCTTTAACTTATAAAACCCTTGCTCATCGTATTTGACTTAACTAAGCCAGCTGTTAGGTTGGGCTAGTTACCGAGTTACAGGCCCATGCCTCTTGCTTCAGTTTCCCTGGGTTAGCATTTCCACCGGCCTACAGCAATTTGTTCTACCATGGTTCTAACCATGCTGCACGTTTTATTCTATTTTTGCTGTACTTACAAGTGCGTTCGCTTAACTTTTGCTCTGCCATTATCGTTATTAAGCAGAGTTAGTAGGATGCTCTAGTTGCAGTGTAAGAGTGGACCCTGAGCAGCCGTGGAGTGCGGACGTGTCCCTCCGTGCCTGCTGGGGTTATTAGCTGTTTGGTCGCCAGGTGGCGGGGCGTCGCTGCCCCCCCCCCCCCCCAGTGTTGTTGCCTGGCTGGCTGAGTGCGGACGTGGCAGGTGTTGACGTGGCGGGCTTACCATGGGTGGTCCCCTTCCGTCTATTAAGCGCGTGAACTCCGTGGGCCTGGAGTTCACTGGGCGTGCTGGATATCCGGAAGTAGCCGTGGTTCTGTGCGACTTGCTTCATGTCCCGTGCTGGACGTCGACGGTATTGAGATTGTGACTGCCCATCGCGTTGTCGTCAGCTTGTGGTTTCCCGAGATCTTCTTCGGCGTTACTTCCAGAGTTTGGTGGGCGGTCGTCAGTGTGAGGGTCAACACGATATCCTCTGGGAGGTTTGCCGGAGACGGACGAACATTCGCACCTTGGGAATGCGCCTGAGGGCGGATATTCCATCTTCGGTCCGGCTTCTGGGGTGCTACATCCGGGTGTACTATGCCCGACAGCCTCGGACCTGTTTCCGGTGTGGCTTGATGGGGCATCAGGCTGCCGGGTGCGATGCGGCTCCGGTTGCCCCTGTCAACCTCTTCAGGGAAGAAGATTTCCCTCCGCTTCCCCAGGACGAGGACTCCGGGGATGCGGTGTCCGACCTGCTGGTTGTTGCGGATACCCCGGCGTCTCCTGACGTTCCCCCGGATGTCGCCGGCCCTCCTCAGGAGGTTGCGATGCTCTCGGTGGATTCTCCTGCTCCTGTCCCTGCTGCGCCCTCTCTCACCGCCTGATCACCTGTCTTCAGCTGCTGCGCCTGGCCCTGCATCATCGCCTCGGATCCCGGATGTGCTGGGTGCTGAGATGGCTGTGGGGTCCCCGGTTGTGTGTGGTCCGGTTCCCCCTATGGTCGAGGCAGCTGCCGTTTTGCGGCGGACGTCTGTTCGTCCGGTTCGTAGTGCCCATGTTTCTGGGTCGGCTTCCGGCTCTGACGATCTCCGGCCGCTGCCCAAACGATCCAGGCCTTCGTCGTCTCCCTGGGCTGATGTTGGGGACTTTAGTGACTGTGCGGACTCGGGTGTGGATGGAGTGGTTCCGAGTACGGTGCTGGCTCCGCAGTTAGTGGTGGCGGACGTCCATGCGCCTGCTGACATTGGTGTCAGTGTCTCGGGTGTGCCTGCTGTTCCCTCTCCGCCGGGGCCTCTCCGCGGTGGGGAGTGGTGGCCTCCGCTGCCGGAGTGGGTGGGGATGGTGGGTCTGGGCGTGGCCTGGTGGTGACCTTACGGAAAGGCGTGCGCGGTTCGGTTCCCCCGCGGTCGTCCGGTGGTGTGCCCGTGGATGCTGAGGCCCTGTGGTGGTGCCTTCTCCCACGCTCCCTCTTCGGAGGTTGACAGTTGGGCCTCCGGTCGGGCGGCCGAAGTCTGTGATGCCGTCGGGTCACTGGTTGCGGATTGCTGAGATACCTTTCGGCGATGAGGTGTGGGACCATGTACCGGTCACTCGGTTCAGGTGTCGATACGGTTTGGGTGCCAAGTTTGCGGGTGTTTGTGGCCAACATCCCGAGCTGATGGCGTCCCCGGTGGATGGTCAGGACCCTTGGCAGTGGTTACTTTGGGAGGCGTACAATATACGCTTCAATCGGGACGAGTTTCCGCGCAACTATGAGTGATTCTATTCTTATGTGTGTGTGCCCTTCTGGCTGTTTTGTATGCCTTCTGGTAGTTTGTGCCCGTGCCTCTCCATTTTGGTTTGTGGCAAAGCGGGTGTTTGGGTGTGTGTGTGCTTGGCCTTCATGTCTTACCTTTCATGTTGTTAACGTGCCCTATGTGTTATTTATTCTATGCTTACGTGTTGTATGAGTTTTTTTTTTTGAATTTAGGTGGCTTAGGGTGTGGTGTATGTTATTATTGCATTTTTGTATTACTTCCGTTTTGTTCATTCTGTTGTTTTGTTTTGTTTTCGGTCCTTCAGGCCGGTGTTTTGTTTTGTCTGTTGTGTAACGATGGTTTTCCTTTGATTGCGTGTTATCCATCTTGATTTTTGGTTATACTGTACTGTTTGACATACTCCTGTGTTTTTGTTGTTTTGCATTTGTTTATCCTTTGTACTGTATTTTAAATGCCTTTTGAGTTTTGTATTTGTTATGCTGTACTGTCGGCCCTTCTGGCTGCTGGTTTTTCTTTGTTTTGTAATGTGTTTCTATATTGTTTTTTTATTGTATTTAATTTGCATGTTTGCATGTAAAAATAAAATAAAAAAAAAAAAA